>RJWK010039639.1:0-20301 GCA_004363435.1 Platanista minor | reverse complement strand
TTTGCGGTCCGCGGGCCTCTCACTGCTGTGGCCTCTCCCGTTGCGGAGCACAGGCTCCGGACGCGCAGGCTCAGCGGCCATGGCTCACGGGCCCAGCCGCTCCGCGGCATGTGGGATCCTCCCGGGGCACGAACCCGCGTCCCCTGCATCGGCAGGCGGACTGTCAACCACTGCGCCACCAGGGAAGCCCCTATTATTACTATTATTAATTATTAGTACTATAGCAGCCCCAGGACAACTCATACAGCCCCTCCCCGCCCCTGTTCCGCCTTCACTTCACTCCTGTCAAGGGCAGCCTGGCTCTCGGGATAATGATGAAGCTCATCTCCATGGCTTCCAAACTCCTCCAAGATTTGGCCGAGCCCACACCCATGCGTATCTCCCACCGGGTGTCTCTCTCCGCTCCAGCCTTCTGCTTTTTGTCCCTTGGTTTTTCCGTGTTCTTTTCCTCCACGGTCTTGCCACTTGCTGCTCCCTCTGCCTAGAGCTCTGCACCGGAAGTGGTCTTGGTGGCTGGGAGAGGGGTGGGCCTAAGAACCAATACCTGGGGCCTCAGTTTCCCCTGGTTCCCCGTGGAGTGCCTCCAGCCAGAGTGGGGGTGAAGCCTGGAAGAGAACTTGGCTCCCACCGAGCGCTGACTTTGCAGAACCTTCCATGGGTTTTCAGTTTCTGAGTATCCAGCCCAGTGTCCTTCACTCCAAAAGGTGTACCTGCCATGCTGGCCATATATGGATTTTTTTTCTTTAAGAGCATGTCTGTTTTAACTCCAAATTCTGAACATGACCTGTTGGGTATTTTTCATCTGGCACCTCAACAACCAAATTCTGTGACTTCCAGGTCGTCCTGCATCTACTTGCTTCATGTTCTCCCCGTGAAAGGCCCTTTGTTGCTCTCAGGAAGTGTCCCAGTAACAAAGGACAGTTAATTTCACTCCTCTCTCTGGGCTGGACAAGGGGCAGAAGGGAAGGGAGGTGAAGGGCCACTGGGATAAGGGTCAACGTCCCCTCTAGAACATAAGCTCCATGAGGGCACAGGGTCCAGCCCGCCCTCTGCTGCACCCAGAGCAGCCCGAGGGCGTTGTGTGAACTGATCGTGGCAGACAGCATTTCTTCCACACCCAGCACCTGCTCACCTCTGTCTATGTTCCTCAGTTCCCCTGATTTACTTTATTCCGTAATTTCTCTGGCTCAGCCTGTGCGGAACCTGTGAGAACCCAAGCCAATCAGGCCATCCCGTTCCACGGGTTCAGGGAGAAGCGCGCGACGCCATCAGAGCCAGTGACTCACAAAGACACTGTCACTGGGGCTTCTGGGAAACTCCCTGCTCCCCTCATTCTGGAATAAGGAAGCTCATGTTGCCCTGGAGCTGCTGGCAGCCATCTTATTAGACTGAAAAGAGGGACCGATGAAAGAAAGGGAGAACTCGGTCCTTTTTCTATTCTTAGAGCCCCAGATCCAGCTTTCCCTAAAGCCAGATTTGATTCGCCCCCATGGATTACTGTTGTTACATAAATTGTCCATTTTTTTCCTTTAAATTAGTTTGCATTGGATTTTTGGACGTATATAGCCACAGTAGGCCTGCCCAATTATTCATATGAATGAATGAATACATGAATGAATAAAGAACCTCCAGTTCAAGCCAATGGGTATTGTCAGCACCCTGCCCACATATCCAGAACACAGGGTTTTGCACTGTGCACTGAGGGGGAAGCTTGGACCCCGCCCTCAGAGTTCAGAGTTTAGGGCCACCCAGACGTCCACCGAGGCCTCCTGGGCCTTGAGAGGACCCTGGTCCTCTCATTCCCTGTCCCATGAAAGTCCAAAGCCCTCCCAAGGTTTCTGTGAATGCCAGGTCGTCTGAGCTTCTCACGGGCCCCTCGGATTCTGATTCCTCTTCACTGAGTTAACATGGCAGACGGACCCTCCTGTGCCTCTGTGCCTTCTCTCCTCCACACCATGAAGAGCCAGATGGGGAAAGCATCTCTTTCCACACACTGCCCCCTTCTCCAGTCTCCTGAGTCATTCACAGGGAACGGCGTTGGCTGAGAAGCGGTGGGCTCAGGGCCTACGGCTCAGCCTGCAGAGAGTTTCTAATTGATCTTCAGACATCCTTGTTCCAGGAAGACGTTCAGCCACACCAGCCACTAAGGGTCGTCACCTACCAGCTCCATCACGTGTAATTCTCAGCCCGGCCAAATTCTCTGCCTCTTCCCTGCTCTTGCGCACAGATTCCTGCCCCCTGCAATGCAGACACAACCCACCCTCAGGCCTAGCCTCACAGCAACTTAGCACTTTCCACAAACCAAGACAGTTTCCTCCCTAATAGGGATACCCGGGCCACCATGACAGTCTTTTTTTTTTTTAATATACATCAATTTATTTATTTGTTTTTTTTTTTTCCCCTGTGTTGGGTCTTCGTTGCTGCATGCGGGCTTTCTCTAGTTGTGGCAAGCGGGGGCTACTCTCCGTTGCGGTACACGGGCTTCTCATTGCACTGGCTTCTCTTGTCACGGAGCACGACTCTAGGCATGCGGGCTCAGTAGTTGTGGCGCACGGGCTTAGTTGCTCCATGGCATGTGGGATCTTCCCGGACCAGGGCTCGAACCCATGTCCCCTGCATTGGCAAGCAGATTCTAAACTACTGCACCACCAGGGAAGTCCCACCATGAAGGTTTTTCATTGTGTTCACTCTACTGCAAAAGTTTAAATCATTACAGTTGCCATTTAGAGGGAGCGTCAACAGTATGCCAAACGCTGTTCTGGGCCTATCTTGCAAATGACAAAATTGAGGCTCAGAGAAATTAAATAACCTGCCCAAGATCACATAGCTTGTGAATGGAAGAGCCTGAATCCCAAAGTCCAGACTCCTTACTTTTCCAGTTGAAAGACAAGTCCTCCCGTGGTGACTTCTTGATAGAGGATTGGGCCAGAATCTTCATTTAGGCCAATGTTGCCCAGGGGAACTCTCTTTGATGGTTAAATGTTCTGTATCTGCTCATGAGGCTCTCAAGCACTTGCAGTATGGCTTGTGTGACTGAGAATCTGAACATTTTATATCATATTTTGATTAATTTAAATTGAGATTTACATTGCCACACATGGCTAGTGGCTACCATCAGACACCATTTTAGAAGAAACTGTTAATATGATTTAGACTGAGCTCTGTACAAGGGAAAAGAGAAACCCTACTGTCTTAAAGAAGGAGGGACACCGTCCCAGTCTCTCACCGGACCAGTCATGGTGGACCGGTGGCCCAGGGGACAGCCACCCCATCCCATGAAGCCTGTCTCTCATGTCTCCTCCTAGGACCTCACTCCGTTCCTGGCCGGGGCAGTACTCTGTCCTGCCTCGCCCAGGCTGGGCCCTCTGCCTAGAGGATTCTCTGTCCTCTCTCTCTCCTGAACCGTTGGCCTGGTTACCTCCCACTCATCCTAGTCTCAGCTGACATATTATTCCCACCAGGGGGCTGTCCTTGACCCTGGGGTTGGGTCCACATTGCACACCACCCTTTCCTTTCTAATGCGCAGCACGGTTGTAACTAAGTTTGTGTGACCTGCTTGCGTGGTAACCATCTCTTCTGCTTCCCTTGAGGGCTAGCAGTGCGTCCGCTTTATCCCTAGTGTATCCTTAGCAACCTGCTCAGAGCTTGGTGCATAGAAGATGCTCAGGTAGTAGCTGCCAAATGAATGAACCAGTCAATTGAGCTAGAGACTGAAAATGCCAAACCTTAAATTCTCTAACACTCCCCTCTGATCTAGATGAGCGGGCAAAGTTTTTCTTTAAAAGACCAGGTAGTAAAAATGATAGGCTTTGTGGGCCATACAATCTCTGTTGCCGCTACTCAACTCTGCCATCATAGGGCAAAAGCAGCCACAAACACTATGTAAATGAACGGGCATGGCTATTCCAATAAAACCGTATTTAGAAAAACAGGTAGTGGACCAGATTTGGTCTCCAGATGGTAGTCTGGCGACCTCTGTTCCAGACTCGAACGGGGAACATCCAGCGAAAAGCAATGAGAGAGGGGCAAAGCGGAGACTCAAATGGCTCAAGTGCCTGGAGGGAGCATGGCCGAGCATGTCCTCCAGCTCTCTGCCCCTCCACTGATGGGAGCAAAAGGAAACTTCCCCAGTGGGGCTCTTGGGCAAGACTTTGGGGATGCTTCCCAACGCAGAGGAAGGGAGTAGATGAGCCCAGGTCCCCTGGTTTGAGACTCTGGCCAGGGCACAGAACCAACTCCCAGAGCCAGGGAATTTGTGCCTACAATGGAACCCATTGACGGAGAACAAGGGTGGTGTTGAAAGCTGGTGCGTTGCTTGTCACAGTTCGCCAAGGGGATGCGGTAAGCTGGGCTTTCTTCACATCCTGATGTTGTTAACAATCTGGCGCAGGGGGCCTTCCTGTCCTCGGGAGAGCTCCCCAGCCCTGCTCCGGGGTCGGGGAGCCCCGCTCAGGAGTGCATTCAGCCCTTTGTTCTGGCTGATGGAGCCAGGAGCTGGGCTGCTCCAACTCTAAGATATACCAGTGATTCCTCTGGCTGCTGGAGGCCCTTCCCTCTGCCCCAGCCTCCCTCCCAGGGACATGGCTACCCAACTGAGAGATGCAGGCTTTTTTTTCAACTGCTTCCTTGGATGGGTGTGCTTTGCAGCTGTTTGTTTAACTGGCGCATTCTGCTTGGTGCTGGGCAAAGGGACTTTCTCTTTCATGAAGGAAGCCCTTTGTTTCACAGGTATTCCTAAGAGTCGCTTCCATTGTGGTCCCCAAAGCATCTGCCCTGAGGGAGGACGGCGGGGGAGGGAAAGAAGGAAAGCATCCGAGGCCTTGGCATGTGGTCCTCCGCTCACTCCGTCCTCACCCACTGCAATGACAGAGGTACACAAAGGGTTGGTTCTCCTGAGGCAAGACCAGCTCCAAGGCAGGGGACTCCCCTAAAGGGGGGGCAGGTGTGCATCCCCCAGGCCAGTGCAGAGACCGCGGGGCTTTCTGGCAAACCCTACTTGGCTCCACCTTGTTAAAATCTTAGGCAAATGCCTGAACCTCCAAGAGCCTCATCATCCCGTTTTCCTTCTCCCATTATAATGCTGGTGATGCTTTAGGGAACATGCGTGCGGGGTGCCTGTCACATAGGGGATGTCCAATAAAGGGACCATTGCTATTCTAAGGGCCTTCTATTCTGTGGTCTTTGGTCCTCTTGGTGAGCCAACTTTATTCTCTCAGAGCAGCTGTTCTCTGGGGCTGGAACTGGCCTCAGCCTCACAGTCATCTGACATCATGAGCAGAAATTAGAGAAATCCCAGGGAAGGACTCTGATTGGCTTAGCTTGTGTCACGTGCCTGGACCCACCACCCTGGTGCTCAGTCACCTGACCACACCTAGACTCCAGGAGAGAACACTGTGAATGGCCATTGCTATCAGAATCACACAGATCAGTTTCCCAGAAGGATGGCAGTGCAGTTCAGGGAAGACATGGCAAAGTGAGTCCATTACACACTCCTGTGTGGCACTTCATGGGAAAGCACTGCCCAGCAGCCTGGGATTGAGACAGCCTTCCTTGGAGAATGTCAGGAAAAGCTCAGAGACATACACAGGGCTCGTCTGCCAGGAAGCTGCCAGCGTGGTGACATCCAAGTGGTACCACACCCCAGCTAAGCTGAGGCAAGCCGGGGGAGAGGGTGTCTAGAGCTAGATGAGAGCTTCTGAGGCTGCTGGGAACTAGGAATCTGGCCCAACTCGGGGAGTTATCACTTGTGAAATATACCCCCGCGTGTCCAACACTGAGGAGGGACGGTGGTGAGTGAGACAGACACGGCCCGACCAGCAAGCCATGCCAGTCTAAGAGGGGAGGCAGATAGATGGCCGTTAAACAAATAAAGGCTCAGTTAATATATAATTACAAAGTGAAATTAATGCTGTGAAAAAAAGACGGTCAGGGATTGAACCTCAGAGGATCAGAGAAGTCTTTTCTGAAGGTATGTCCTTTAAACTGAGAATCACAAGTGAACTGGCTCTAACCAGGTGACAGGCAGTAAGAACATTCCAGCAGAGGGAACGGCATGTGCTGTGGCTCTTCCCATCACCGCGAGGCGCCGGAACACCAGAGGCTTGAAGGGCCAGCCCTCTGATTGGGGAAGCAAGAGATAAGTCTACCGTGAGGCTCTCGGACGTGTTACTCACTGCGCTGCAGAGTCAGAGCCAGAATGAGAAGGGCAGAGACAGCAAGAGTCTCATCCACGTCCAGGGTGCTCTTTGCTTGGCTGCGATTTCCCTAGAGCTGGGAAAGCCAAACGAAGGAATGGATTGCCACAGAACTAGCTCATAATTGACATGGTGAGCGTTTGCTGCTCAGGTCTGCCCCACACTCCTCTGAGGCGCTGTCATCCATCCCATCCAAAGCAGAGTGGTAGGTGTGACCCAAACGAAGCCAATGACAACAACCTATCCCCTCCATCTGTCTGAGGCAAGAATGGGAATGGAGCTAACACTCAAAGAAAAGCAGAGCTGCTCAGAGCTGAGTGATGAGAGAGAAATAGAGACAGACATCATTTGAGCCCCTGGATTCAGCTGCCCCTGAAGCCAGTGCTATCCCTGGCTTTTTCGGGTTCATGCGGTGATTAAATACCTTTTTAAATTTTTTTCTAAGTAAATCTCAATTTAGATTCTAACATTTGGAACCCAAATGTACATCAGAATTTAGGATGATCCAGATTGTAGAAAGGTAATACATTGCATATGCTATACAATAGGGAAACATCTCAGTATCAAATATGATATTTCTAGAAAAGAACATATGAATATTCATGCCAACTGGGATCAATAAAGACTGTAAAATAGCCTCATGTCAGGTTTTGCTGCCATACGAATTTGCACCAAACATAAGAAAAGCACCTTCTATTTTCACAGTGGTTTAAGGTTTTGCACCTGTGGCTAAGGGACTGCAGATCCTGAAATATATCAGAAATTCATTCAAGTAACACTTATTGGACCCCCATTAGGGGGTCTGGGCACTGTACCAGGTGTTTTCTGCAGATAACATTCTGAGCCTTCGAAACTGGACCGCAGAAGGATGAGCGACACTGCCAATGTCATACAGCCCTAAGTACCAGGCTTAGTTTCCAAACCAAGGTTTAGCACCAAAGTCTGTACTTTTCTGTCACCGCAGTGGTTCGCAAAATCCATTCTATGGTGAATTTTCCACTAGCACAGCACAATGCGAAAAAATAAGGGCAAGATGTTGACTTTTTCATTAGATAAGATGCACTTAACCCTGGGGAGCCACTTCTCTTCTGACTGTCTGCCTGCTTTTTAGTGCTCAGATGCTCTCTTAAAGAGGATACAATGGTAGTGGACTCAAAAATGCCTTCACACAGCAAAAGTAACCCTCACCTACAACCTTTACCAAAGACCAGTGAGAAAATGGTACTGCTCTATGAAATTCAGAAATCCAGGAGGCCCAGAGTCCACGGGGCTGATGCAGCATCCATCCACCAGGACACACGTCTTCACGGAAACCACAGGCAGCCTCTGCTCCCCATACCTGCAACCTGTGGTCCTGACGCAGAGACCAACGGGAAATACAACATGTGTACTTGAGACCCAGCTGATTCCTGCCGTGGCTCCCATCAAAAGCAGTTTTCTCTCTGCGGGAATATCTGTCACATTCACACCGTGCCTGTCACAGAAACAATTGCTGAATCAGTTCCCCAGGAAGTGCGAACCTGTCTCATTTGCATGCTCAGGTCTTTGGGGATGGGAGTGTTGCCTGTCCCCATTCTATCCCCAGGGTTGTCCACATCTTGTAGGAGTTGTCTGAAGGATGACATGAGATGAAATCTGTAAACCCCTTAGCACAGTGCCTGACAGGGGGTAGGTGCAAGGCAAATGCTGGTTTCCTTCTCTCTGCAAATTGATGCACAGGATCGTATTAATTTTTAAAAAAACAAAAATACCAAAAAAACACTTCTCAAGTTGTATGGGAGTCTGTTTTTGGTCTCATCCAACAGAGAATTTTTTTAAAAAAAGAGATTTAATTAAAACCACAATGAGATGACAATCCACATGTACCAGAATGGCTGAAATCGAATAGATGGACAACATGCAGTACACAGGAAGATGTGAAGGAACTAGAAGGCTCATACCATCCTGGTGGGAAGGTAAACTGATGTATCCACTATGGCAATCTGTCTGTCAGTATCCATTAAGTAAAACATATACCCTGTAACCCAGAAATCCCACAATTCCAGAAATGAGCATTTATGTCCACCAAACAGTAAATACAAATATATTAACGGCAGTTTTATTCATAATAGCCCCAAACTGGAAGCAACCCAAATGTCTATCAACAATAAAAATTAACAGTAGTGTATCAATACAGTACAGTATTACACAGCAAAAGAAGAATGAACTACTGCTGCTGAACCACATGGATGAATCTCACAGACATAATAATGCTGGACAAAAGAAGCCAGACACAAAAGAGGACATTTCTATGATGTCTGTGTTAGTTAATTTTATGTGTCAACTTACGTGAGCCATGGTGCCCAGATATGTGACCAAACATTATTCTGGATGTTTCTGTGACAGTGATGATATTAACATTGATGGATTTTGAGTAAAGCAGATTGCCTTCTCTAAGGTGGTGGGGCTAATCTAATCAGCTGAAGCCCCGAAGACCTCCCAGAGTGAGTAGGAACTCTGCCAACAGATGACCTTCAGACTTGAACTACAACCTCAGCTCTTCGCTGGTCTCCAGCCTGCCAGTCCACCCTGCAGATTTGGGGCCAGCCACCCTGCATAATTGCACAAGCTACTGCCCTAAAATAAATCTTTCTATATATATTTAAGTGTTCTATTGGTTCTGTTTCTCCGGAGAAGTCAGACTAATACAACATCCACAACCAGCAAAGTTCATCTATGATGACAGAGATGAGATAAGTGGTCACCTTTGGGTGGGGTGTTGAGTAGGAGGGAGAGGAAGGAGCCTTCTGGGGGTGCTGGCAATGTTCTATGTCTTGATCTGGGCATTGGCTACCCAAAGGATTATCTTTGTAAAAATTCAGCAAGCTGTGAGACTTCCCTGGAGGTCCAGTGGTTAAGACTCTGCACTTCCAATGCAGGGGGGTATGGGTTTGATCCCTGGTCAGGGAACTAAGATCCTGCATGCCGCGTGGCTTGGCCAAAAAATGGAATTTAAAAAAAAATTGCGAGGGCTTCCCTGGTGGCGCAGTGGTTGAGAGTCCGCCTGCCGATGCAGGGGACACGGGTTTGTGCCCCGGTCTGGGAGGATCCCACATGCCGCGGAGCGGCTGGGCCCTTGAGCCATGGCCGCTGAGCCTGTGCGTCCGGAGCCTGTGCTCCGCAATGGGAGAGGCCACAACAGCGAGAGGCCCACGTACCTCAAAAAAAAAACAAAAAAAAAAAACAAAAAAAAAATTGCGAAGAAAAAAAATTGAAAAAAAAAAAGAATTAAAAAATTCATCAAGCTGTATACTTAAGATCAGTGCATTTTATTTTATGTTATATCCCAATAAAAAGCATAAAAACAAAACAAGATAAAAACATTGTTTGTCATTCCCCCAGGCTCCATCCAACACAGGGAACTTATCTTTCTCTGCAAGGAGATCCAGGGCCTTGGCTGGGAGATGGCCAGGTACCAGCCTGTGGGATGAAACTGCTCAGAATTCATTCATTCATCCAACAAATGTTCAGCAACATTCCACCTGGTGCTATAACAACTGGGACACACAAGATTCATCCCCCGCCTGTAGGGAATTTATGCTCCTTCATAAAGTTGCATTTTAAGGAAAGAATCACACACACAGACGTAAAATTACAACCGTGACAAGTGCTACAAAAGGAGATGCTACAGTGAAAACCGAGATTTAAGGGGATTCGACCCATTTGGGCAAATCAGAATTTCTTGAGAAAGTTGCAACCGAGCTGAGGTCTGAAGGATGAGTTAGGGGCAAAGAGGAATGGGAGTCTGGAATAGGCCCTTCCCAGAGGAAGAGCAGATCCAAAGTCTCTGTGGCAGAGAGACCAGAGTGGCTGAAGCAGGGAGAACAAGGGGAAGCCCAGTGTTGGGCGAAACCCAAGGGGTCTGTGAGAGCCAGGCCACTAGACAGCACTGGCCTGGGAGGCCGTGACAGTGCTCTGGGTTTGATTTAAGGCAGTGGTTCTCAACTGGGAAGGGGGTAGTGTGGAGGAAGGACGACCGTTCTAGGGACCATTTGGCGATGTCTGCAAACATTTTTGGTTGTCCCATCTTGACGGGGGTGGGCAGAGTGCTACTGGCATCTAGTGGGTAGAGGCCAGCTTGGGAAACATCCTACAGTGCCCAGGATGCCCTACAATAGAGAATGATCAGGCTCAAAACATCAATAGGGCTGAGGTTGAGAAACCCAGCTCTAAGAGAAAAAGACCTTTGGGGGTTACAAGCAGAGAGTGGAGGGTCATGTGACCAGAGTTGCATTTTGAAAACTTCCTCTGGCAGCAGTGTGGAAAAGGGAACAGTCTAATAATAACAACAGCAGCTCCCTCTTTATCAAACACCTACTATTTGCTAGACACCATGCCAAGCACTTTATGAGCATCACAGCGCTCAGTCCCAAGAGAGCCCCATTTTACAGATGAATAAAGTGAGTGCCAGGGAGGGAAATTCATTCACCTAAGATCACACAGCTAGAAAACGGTGGACTTGGGCTCTGGAACCCTATGATGCTTCTTTAGACAGGCAGCTGCTCCCGCCTGACCTGAGCAGGAACAGGCTTCCATCTGCTCCAGCCGCAGCTCAGAGATGCTTGCTCCATCCTTCCTGTGGACCTAAAGGGCTGGTGCCTGTGAAGCATCATGCCTCCCGGCCACAAACTGTTCAGACATCATACTTCTCCCCCGCAAATTACATGAGAAGGACACAACTAATCATTCCTGCCGCATGGAATTATTCTGGAGAGTAAACAGGTGGAAACCCACCCCTTGGTCAATTAGGGCTGCCCTTTAATCCTGCCTGTGTTGTTAAACATGCTGTATTAAGACCACATTTTTTGTAGGCACAGAAGAGGGAAATCATGCAATGGCCCCCAGAAAGAGCTCCTGGTTCCTTGTAGCAGGCCAGCTTCCAGCCCCCCAAGGGATGCCCCTTCCTGGCCTCCTTGGCTGCATTTCTGCAGAAGGAAAGGCAGGCCCAGCACCTACCAAATGCTGGGAGGCCCCTGGATGGCACCCTGCAGGAAGGGCTTCTCTGGGAGAAGTCAGATCCTGACAACCAGGTTGCCAGGATTTGGGGGCCTTCCCTCGGGTAGTGCTAACCCGGAAGAAAGGGATACAATTGTTGGGGCACCTCTCCATCACTTTCAGTCCATATTATCTTCCGCAGTTGATGCCCCGCCCATTCCAGGTCACATGATCTCACGTGGCCAAACAGCATGTTCCAGGCCTGTCCAGGGAATCCCTAGGGACTGGTTCCCCAGGCACCTGCCCAGTCACCCACTGATGCTGAATCTTAGGCACTCAGAATTTTGTAGAGGAAGAAAATCTCTTTCCACTGAGACTGCTAACTTGGAAGGTCTTCATCTGACCAGGGGTCCCCTCACAAGGACAGCCAGTCTGAGAGTGAAGACAACAGAAAGGTCAAGACCACACCTGAAAAAGTCATGTGAGCCCCTAGGTCAGCTTGTGTACTCTTCGGACTTTTCACATACCCAAGCCAATAAGTTGCACTTTTTGCCAAAGCTACTCTGAACTAAGGTTTCTGATACTTGCAACCAAGGAGTTTCAACACTGATCCTACCTCAATTCTACTGGTATCTGCTGCGTGCTGGGTCAGGCTCAGTTCATACCAGCCACTATGGGTCCTTATGGTGAAGTAGGCTACAGGTCTTCACCCAGGAGGAGATGACAGAAAAGAAAAACCTTTTCTATTACTTGCATCTGGGCAATAAAAGGGATCAGAAGCAAAAGAATCAGTCCAGTCTCTTTCCATTGTGAATCACAGAAATCTGATTCATATGTGTCTAAGAAACAGTGGAAATTTATTGGCTCATGTAAAAGCGATGTCGGGCCTTCCCTGGTGGTCTGGTAGCTAAGACTCTGCACTCCCGATGCAGGGGGCCTGTGTTTGATCCCTAGTCAGGGAACTAGACCCCACATGCGGCAGTGAGGATCCCGCATGCAGCAAAGAAGATCCCACATGCCGCAACTAAGACCCGGCGTGGTCAAATAAATAAATATTTTTGATAAATAAATAAAGGCACTGTCAACTTCAGGAATGGCTAAATCCAGGTGCTTAAAGATGCTTTCAGGAATCCCTCCCTGCACACACACACACACACACACACACACACACACACACACACTTGCTCTCACATGGACTCTCTCTTACTTACACCCTCTTGCTGTATCTCTCTCTTTATCCATTCATCCATCCACATTTCATTGATTCTTCAGTACACATCTTTTCACACATTAATATCTCTGAAATCAGAATGCGACTTATAGCCAAAGGCATATCATAGCTTAACTGGCAGTCTTTTTTTCTTAGTTGTACATAAAATAATGAATTGTATGTCTTACAATCAAAGGAATTCCTTTTCTCTGGCTAGCTTCTCTAGGTCTGAGCCTCACCCACTGCAGAGGGGTTTCTTCCATGTGGTGGAAGAAGAGGGAGCATGGCCAGAGACAGCTCTAACATCCCAGAGCCAAGGGAGAGCTGATCTCCCCATGTCTGTGCATAAAATGACAAGGAAGGCTTCTGATGCACCCAGCATGGGTCATGTTACAATCCCTGGGGACTTGGAAATGGGGAGCTCTGATTCTCCAGGCCTGGCCCTCATGCCCACCCCATAGCCTTGGGTCCAAGCTTCCATGATTGTCAGCTCCACCCAAGCCACAAGGAACACAGGAGGGCAAGTGAGGGCCTGGGGGCAAGGGATGCTAGACAAACATCATCAACAAATGTCTTCGACCAACTGCATTTATGGTCCTGATTACTATTCAAGCTAATGCATACTGACCATAGAAAACTGAGAGAAAACAAAAGATAAAGACAGAAGTCACCCTCAAAGCCACTGATCAGCGCTCAACACCATTAACTCGGGTGCATTTTGGAGTTTTCTGGGACAAATCACTAAATGAAATGCTGGGTTTGCTGGCAGTCGTTCTCTTAGCAGACCAGCCCTGGTCCCAGAGGAGCCCATTAACGTTAGCTTGGACTCTTCAGCCCAGCATGTGGCCTGGCCCAGCCTGCCACCTACAGGGTGAGACAGATGGCCTTGCCCACCTGACCTCACACACATGGCCCCCATCTGAGCTGCTTCTTGGCAACCCTGTTCTTCTGCCCTCAAAATGGGGTCATCAGCTGAGAGCAGAGCGAGGCCCTCAGAGGACTCCACCCCTAATCTGTTCTTGCTCTGATGTGAGCATGTCAGTGGATGCAAACACTCAGGGATGCACGACGTGCAGGGTGCATGTGCAAGCATGTACATGTGCATGTATCCACACACATCTGCCCCTGCCCATATGGGGAGTGTGTCCATGCAAACGCATGTTAAGGAAATACATACACGTACGTGTCCACATGTGCGCATATGTGGGTGCGGGGTTGCACCTAAAGCCAGACAAGGGCTCCAGCTCACCCAGGACGCTTCCCGCACAGCCAGCTGCTGCCACCCCCACCCCCAGTGGAGACTGATGCCTCTCTTTCCTTTCAGAGCTTTCACTTCCCCACCTCCTGGCCTCTATTCCCTCCCCAGCACTCCAAGGAAAGTGCATGCCTGTTACTATCTCCATTTGCAAGATAAAAAATTAAGGTCCAGAGAGTTTAACTGAGCAGCAGCCTGTGGTCACACCACCAGTTAGTGGTGGGACAGACCACTGTCTCCTGGCTTATGTCCCCAGGGTCTTTCCCCCAGAAAGGGAGTTTTAAGACTCATTCAGATAACAAAGCAACACATTCACCCATCCTTTCAACTATACAAACATTTCCCAGCGCCTCTGAGAGCGCAGGACTGGGGCCAGGGGCTTTGGATACAATATCTCCAGTCCTCCCAACAGCCCATCAACTCCATTTTGTACAGCGGAAGCTCAGAGAGGTTAAGCAGCGTGCTTGATGTCACATAGTAGCTGCAGTAGATGCTACGGTTTCAGACTCACCCTCTTAAGATCAAGACTGGGAGTGGGGGCGCCGACAGCTCACAGAGAGCTCCTCCCTGGTAATCGCCCTCGGCCTCAGAGACCTGCTTCATCCAAGCCCGCAGCCCTTCCCTGGAGAGCAGTTTGCATCCAGTGACCGACTGGTGGTACAGTCTTTGCCTTGCCTGGGGACCTCTGTGAAAGGCCCACCCCCGCTCAAGAGTTGCCCAAGGGGATGGGCCAAGATGCCTGCCCCTCTGCCCAGCTCAGCTGCCCACTCTCCCACACAGGTGTGGCTCCTGAGAACACACCCCATTAAATGTCCCGCACACAAATCTCTGGTTTAAAGTTTGTTTCCCAAGGACCCAACTGAAGGCAGGTAGTGAGTGCAGGGCTGGGACCTGAAGCTGAGGCTGATGGGCTCCCACATCCAAGACCTCCCCACCTGCCACTCTGTTGTCTGGGCCTGATGCCCACCGGGGCCTCATGCCTCACCTGCAGCATTCTGGCAAGCGGCCAGCTCCTGCGTCCCCCGTCAGGGGTGGGAACAGCCTGGCTACTAGAGGAAGCAACGGGGTGTCTCGGAGTGCGGGGCAGCCTGAAACTTTGGCAGAAGAGCCATTTGTCTTCCTGGAATTTGGACTCACCAGCTCAATCCCAAGCCTGGGGGCCACACAGAAGTCCACCCCACCCTCCCCCGGGCCAGCTTCCTCCGAACCTCCCTGAGCTCACCACGCACCAGCCGCCTGGGTGCCGTTAACCCCCATGCCGTCTCCGTAGCTGGGGCCTCACTCGTAGTCGTCCCTCTGCCTGGAATCCTCTTCCATGCCCTCGGCATAGGCTGCCCCTGCCTCATCGTTCGGGCCTCATCTTTTCCCCAGTGCGGCCTGCACAGGAGCTTCTTCTAAGGCACTTTTAAGACTCCTAGGGCTCAGACTACCCCACCCAACCCGGACCCAGGGCAATGAAGTCAGTCTCTGGGGAGAGGGACACTGGGGTTTACGTTCCTCAGGTCAGGGGTCAGCAAACTTTCTCTATACAGGGCCAAATAGTGCCTCTACTGCAGTTACTAAGCCCTGCACAGGCAGCACTCTGAAGCAGCATAGACAACGTGCTGTGGCTGTGTTCCAATAAACCTTTATTTACAAAAGCAGGCTGCAGCTGGATTTTGTAGTTTGCCAACCCCTGCCCTAGGTGAGCCAAGGTTGAGAACTACTGTTGGAAACCAAGCTAAAAATAAACAAACAAACAAAATGAAACAACCACAACAAGAAAAACCCCTGTCACTCATTGTGTGAATCAGATTTCCTCTCTTGTTCTCACCATGAAAACAAATGCAGAGGGACTTCCCTCGTGGCACAGTGGTTAAGAATCCGCCTGCCAATGCAGGGGACACAGGTTCCAGCCCTGGTCCGGGAAGATCCCACATGACGTGGAGCAACTAAACCCATGCACCACAACTACTGAGCCTGCGCTCCAGAGCCCACAAGCCACAACTACTGAAGCCCACGTGTCACAACTACTGAAGCCCACTTGCCGAGAGCCTGTGCTCCGCAACGAGAAGCCACCACAATGAGAAGCCTGCACACCGCAACGAAGAGTAGCCCCCGCTCGCCGCAACTAGAGAAAGCCCCCAAGCAGCAACGTAGACCCAACACAGCCAAAAATTAATTAATTAAATTTTAAAATGCCCTGGTGTTGATGACAAATAACATCAACTTTATGATGATTTGCTGATCACCTGATGTTCAAAACCATATTTCAAATGTTTCTGTTACCAAAATGACGTCATTCTTTTGTATCTATTAGTGAAATGATCAATATTAGCCACTGGAACCTAGAAAATAAATCTATGCTAGTTACAAAAAAGAAAGGACTAAATCCCACAAGCAGAGAGGAAATGCTTCATAAACGTGGAGCAATTGAATTGAGCGAATGTTCACAACTGCTGTTCAGATGATTAGAAAATGTTATATTCGGGGGCTTCCCCCGAAGATCCCACACGCTGCGGAGCAACTAAGCCCGTGTGCCACAACCACTGAAGCCTGTGTGCCTAGAGCCCGTTCTCTGCAACAAGAGAAGCACCCCGATATGAGAAGCCCATGCACTGAAACGAAGAGTAGCCCCCGCTCTCCGCGACTAGAGAAAGCCCACACGCAGCAACGAAGACCCAACGCAGCCAAAAATAAATAAATTTATTAAAAAAATAAAGTCTTGGGCTTGCCTGGTGGCGCAGTGGTTGAGAGTCCGCCTGCCGATGTAGGGGACACGGGTTCGTGCCCCGGTCCGGGAAGATCCCACATGCCGCGGAGCGGCTGGGCCCATGAGCCATGGCTGCTGAGCCTGCGCGTCCGGAACCTGTGCTCCGCAATGGGGGAGGCCATGACAGTGAGAGGCCCACGTACCGCAAAAAAAATAAATAAATAAAATAAAATAAAGTCTTTATTAAAAAAAAAAAAAAAGACCTTGGCCCTCCCAGAGATTTTGGACAGGGGAGGAGAGGAGAAGATGCAAAGGAGCACGAGCTCTGCCTGGTTCAGGGAAGGAGAGAGGGCACAAACCAAGTGTCGGCTCACGGCTCCCACTTGAGAAGCAGAGCCAAAGGGCTCCATCCCCTGCAAGCGGAGAGGGCAGCCAGGACCTGGGCCAGCCTCAGAGGGAGCCTTTTGGACTTGGCCCTGGTTCCCTGGGGGCACGGGGAGGCTGCAGCTGCCAGGGTCACTTGGCAGAGACACTGGGTCGACTGCTAGCCCAGGGGAGACCTCTTCATCCAAGCTGCCTGCGGTCAGCAAGATGAGGGGCCAGGGCAGGCACATCCTGGATAGGAGTGATTTTTCCTCAGGACAGAAGAACCCTTTGGCCAGAAAGGAAGGAGACAAATTCACAGCACGTTAAGCGCCCAGGTGGCTCTTTGGCAGATGGAGGACTACAGAAGCCAGGGATGGGAAGGGCAGGGCTCCATAGGAACCGCAAACTGGGGAGCCAGCCAGACTCACCCTGGGGCTCGTCTCTTACCTCTGCTTCTCCGAAGTCCTCTGCTCTCTGAACTGTCCCTACATCCTCAGAATTTCTTTTCCTGTTGGTGTGCATCACCGTCTTTCATCTGGGAACCTTCCCTCTAACGTCAGGTGATCTTGGCTATTTATTCACATGTAAGAGTAAGATTCAAATGCCGCTGGACAGGGACAGAGTATCTACCCACAGGTACCCCAGCAGGGGTCCAAGGTCCCAAGCCACTTCGCTGGGGAGGATACCTCCAGGACTTGTCTCTTGGCCTCTTAGTTCCTCCTGAACAGCACTGCCAGATTTTACCAATAAAAATTTGCAATACTTGAGGCACACTTATACTAAACAAGTGTTTGTCGCTTATCTGAAATTCAATGTACAATAACTGGGCAACCCCCTTTTTATCTGTCAACCAACCCTACCTGAGAAAAACCCTCCAGACATCCACCCCTGGCTGCTAGGATTCTGGAAGCAGAGCTGGGAAGACACTGAACATTTCACCGCTCCATAAATAAACATTCCTGCAAACTCCCTGTTTTCAGTGCATGACCTGTGGCCCTGGTTAGGCTGGGATCTGTGGGTCTAGGTCCTGTAATGCCAACCTTCAAAGGAAACCTCTTGGAACTTCCCTGGTGGTCCAGTGGTTAAGGCTCCACCCTTCCAATGCAGGGGGCATGGGTTCGATCCCTGGTCGGGGAATCCCACATGCAGCTGCGAGGCGGCCAAAAGTATAATAAATAAACTAATTGAATTAAACAAAGGAAACCTCTCGTCTTTTCCTGCGATGGGAAGGGGCGGATGCCCAGCTGAACTAAGTGATGGAGAAGATCTCAGGTCTAACTGCTCCTTGTAAAGTCTGTCCACCAACCCTCCATCTCTCCTTCTCACCCCAGGGAATCCCTGATCTCTCCCATTTTTTACCATTCCTGGGGCTCTCTGTCAGGAACGTGCTCACTCTCCGCCCCACCCCCACCCCACCCCGGACTTAGAACTTCATGGATTTCTCTGGAATGTTAAGCCAGTTGCCATCTGTCCATAGGCTCTCCCGCTTCCAATCACTCTGAGGTCTCTCGTGCGCTCTCCTCTCCGGTCTGTCCTGGGAATGCCTCTTCATTCCTGTGCTGCCCTGTTAGCGAGCTCTGTGGAGGAAGTGGTGACAACCGCGGGGGCTCAATCCACTCCGTTCAGCCGGACATCCCTGCTCCTCTGTCCAGGAACGCTGCTTTACCCCCTCTCTGAGAGTCCGCTTCCCCTGCTGCAGTCATGCAAGGCGCAGACACGGCCCCAGAGCGCACTGGACAAGTCAGGTGAGCCCTGGTCCCACAGCATCTTTCCCAGTTCAAATTCCAAATTCCAGGGAAAGAAGTTCCAACTGGTGTCCTCTGGGTCAGGTAGCCAAGCACTGTTCCAGGTAGCCACGGAGAGGCAGGGTCACCTGGCAATAAGAGCCCACACCCGTGGAGAGAAGGGTAAGCTCAGAGAAGGGGGTGTGGGCTGGGCAGACACCCCAAATGACGTCTAATCAAGGGTCAGCAATCTTTGGAACATCCACCGACTGTGTATAGAATCCAAGGACATCCTCTGCCCAACTCACCACACCCCATTCTCACCTCTTCTCATCCCCACCGACACCCATCTCTTCTAAACTCCCATTGCTTATAGAGGAACTGTAAACGAATCACAATTTTCCACAGCTACTCAGTCACCCATTCTGCCAATCCTACCTCCCAAACACGAATGGCTTTCAAGAGTGTCTACGTCTCCCTCTTCTATGCTCATTGCCCTAGCCTGGCCCACTATCTCCTCTTCCAAATTGCTACAGTAGCCTCCTAACTGGTTTTCCTTCTCTAATCTTGTTCTCCTATAATCCATGCTACAAAATACCAAGTAGAGTTCTTAAAACACAAACTTGCTCATCTGATCGTTTGCTTAGAACCCCTTCTATGCCTTCCTGCTGCCCGCAGGAAAGTGAACCAACACTCCATAACTCCAATGCCATCTCTTGCCGACACACAAAACCCCTGCAAGCACTCCACTTTCAGAAGACAGAGTTATTTATAATTCCCCCAACCTCCCACCAACACACACACAATTTCCTGCCATGACACTCTGCATGTAATCTACTCTTCTGAGATATCTCCTTCCTTCATCACATCCTTTAAGACTCATCTCCAGGATTTCTCTAGCGGTCCAGTAGTTAAGACTCCGCGCTTCCACTGCAAGGGGCATGGGTTCCATCCCTGGTCACAGAACTAAGATCCAACATGCTGCACAGTGCAGCAAAAAAAAAAAAAAAAAAAAGACTCATCTTCATATCATTTCTTCCCAAAAGTCTCTCCTGACTTATATAAACTCACCCAACATCATGGGACCCTTGCCTTTGTTCCCATATTATTCTGGACTTATTTATGTCTATCACTACACTAAGACCCTGACCCAGACTTGTATAATCCAAAGTGGTATGACAGACAAAGCATTAATATCTTTAATATACATAAACCTCTTAAAAATCAATGTTAAGAAGACAAGGCAATAGAAAAAAAAAGAGCAAAGGATATGAAAAGGCAGTTCACATAAAAATAAAAACACATACATGAAAAAAAAATGCTCAACCACGTAATTAAAGGAATGTCAATATAAACAAGGAAGTGTCATTTTTAGCTATCAGATTTACAGATAGCAAAATGTTTGAGGGACTTCCCTGGTGGCCCAGTGGCCAAGACTCTGTGCTCCCAAAGCAGGAGGCCCGGGTTCAATCCTTGGTCAGGGAATTAGATCCCGCATGCTGCAACTAAAGATCCCACATGCGGCAACAAAGATCACACGTGCGGCAACAAAGATCACGCGTGCGGCAACAAAGATCCTGCGTGCGGCAACGAAGACCTGGCACCGCCAAATAAGTAAATAGATAAATAAATAAATAAATAGTATGATTACACAGTGTTTATAAATATGGGAAAAGAATCATCAGATTTGTGATAATAAATATTGATACAATGTTTTAGGAGGGTAATTTGGCAATAACTACAGTAGATTTCCAAAATCATACCCTTTATTCTAGGAATTCTACTTCTATATATATATATTTTTTTAAATAAATTTATTTATCTATTTGTTTGTATTTTTTTGGCTGTTTTGGGTCTTCGTTGCTGCACGTGGGCTTTCTCTAGTT
>RJWK010039638.1:0-20301 GCA_004363435.1 Platanista minor | reverse complement strand
TATGTGAAGGGGAAGTGTGTATGTGTCTGTGTATGTGTATATGTGAGTTTTAGCAGGAAAGGTATATGTGCGTCTATGTATGTGCATCAGTGTGTGTTGTGAGAGAGTGTATGTGTGAGTGTGGGAGACCTGTGATATGTGCACATATGTGCATGTTTATGTGTGTTGGTGGGAGAATTTGTGCATTGAGGGAAGCATATGTGTGTCTGTGTGTGAGTTTGTGTGCACAGTTGTGAGAGTGTAGATATGTGTGTTATGAGTGTGGGTGTGAGTAGGTGAGTTGGTATATGTGGGTAGTGTGGTGTGTATGTGTTCTGTGTGTAAGGTGTGTGCATCTCTGTGTTGGGGGAGCATTTGCATGTGTGGGTAAGTATGTGAGTATACATGTTGTGTCTGTAAGAGGGGCTGAGCTTGTGTGTGTGGTGTGGTGTGTGTGTGTATTTGTGTGTGTGTTTCTATGTTTAGGTGTGGTGGGTGTCAGTGTGGGTGTGGAGAATGGCAGAGGGAGCTGGGTGGAGAATAAGAGAACTTCAGGCCATGGGAGTGGAAGGGTATACCATGTACAAGTGTATCAAAGTGATTGAACGGGATGTCCCAGTCAACCTGAAGGCTGGGACCATGCTAGGAAAGAAGACAGAAAATTGATCAGAAAGGGAGGCAGGAACTTGAATATGAGGGGCCCCATTGTGTGCTTCGACAGAATTTTCCCTTCTGGTCTGGACTCAGGATTTATTCCTGAATTCTGGGGAAAAGGGAAAGGGAAGAGAAAAATCTTGGGTTTTTCCCCCCTTTGCCACTTTGTGTATTTATGTTGATTTAGAGAAAGTGAAAGGAAAAGGCACACTTTTTCCTAGGCCAAAGGAACAAAGTAAACGTGCTAAAGAAAGAGGTGTGACTGTGAAAACATGGTCCCTGAGGTGATTTGAGACAATGGTTGCAAAAGCAAAAGGAGATAGAGTGGTAGCTTGTAAGGTTTCAAAATTATACATATTTTCACACTTGTAATGAGAAATAATGGACAAATATCAATATATAAGTGTAAAGCATAAAGCATGATGGTTTGATTTACATATATGGTGAGATGATTACTAAAATATGTTCAGCTGACATCATATTCTCATGTAGATGGATACAATGAAAAGAGAAGAAAAAAGAAAATAATAAAGGAAAAAATTTCCTCCTGTGATGAGTACTCAGGATTCACTCTCTTAAACTATACCAGAAAGCTGTGTTAAATATAGGCATCATGTTTTACATTATAAACAGTTCTTAATTATCTTTAATTTTTTACTTTTTTTACATCTTTAAAAAATTTTATTTTATGTGAAGTATAGATAATTTACAATGTTGTGTTAGTTTCAGGTGTACAGCACAGTGGGTCAGTTATAAATATACATATATACATCCTTTTTCAGATTCTTTTCATATATAGGTTATTAAAGAATACTGAGTAGAGTTCCCTGTGCTGTACAGCTGGTCACTGTTGATCATCTATTTTATACATAGTAGTGTGTATATGTTAATCACAAGCTTCTAATTTATCCCTCCCCCTCATCTTTCCACTTTCATAAGCATAAGTTTTTTTCTATGTCTGTGAGTCTGTTTCTGTTTTATAAATAAGTTTATTTGTATCATTTTTTAGATTCAACATTTAAGTAATATTATATGATATTGGTATTTCTCTGTATGACTTACTTCGCTTAGTATGATAATCTCTAGGTCCATCCACGTTGCTGCAAATGGCATTATTTCATTATTTTTTATGGCTGAATAATATTCCATTGTATATATATATATATATATATATACCACAGATTCTTTATCCATTCATCTCCTGATGCACATTTAAGTTGCTTCCATGTCTTGGCTATTATAAACAGTGCTGCAATGAACATTGGGGTGCATGTATATTTTCGAATTATGGATTTCTCCAAATATATGCCCAGGAGAGGGATTGTTGGATCATATGGTAGCTCTATTTTTAGTTTTTTAAGGAACCTCCATACTGTTCTCCATAGTGACTGTACCAATTTACATTCACACTAACCATGTGGGATGGTTCCTTTTTCTTCACACAGACTCAAGCATTTATTATTTGTAGTCTTTCTGATGATGGCCATTCTGACTGGTGTGAGGTGATACCTCATTGTAGTTTTGATTTGCATTTCTCTAATAATTAGCAATGAACAACTTTTCATGTGCCTTTTGGCCATGTATATGTCTTCTTTGGAGAAATGTCTATTTAGGTCCTCTGCCCATATTTTGATTCGGTTCTTTGGTTTGTTTTGATATTTAGCTGTATGAGTTGTTTCTATGCTTTAGAGATTAATACCTTGTCAGCTGCATCATTTGCAAATATTTTCTCCCATTCTGTAGGTTGTCTTTTCATTTTGTTTATGGATTTCTTTGCTGTGCAAAAGCTTTTAAGTTTAATTAGGTTCTATTTGTTTATTTTGGGTTTGTTTGTCCATTATTCTATTAGGTGGATCCAAAATGATTTTGCTGTGATTTATGTCAAAGAGTGTTCTGCCTATGGGCTTTAATCAATTTTGAGTTTATTTTATGCATGGTGTTAGAGAGTGTTATAATTTTATTCTTTTACATGTAGCTATCCAGTTTTCCCAGCAACATTAATTGAAGAGACTGTCCTTTCTCCATTGTATATTCTTGCCTCCTTTGTCATAAGTAAATTGACCATAGGTGTGTGGGTATATTTCTGGGCTATCTATCCTGTTCCATAGATCTGTATTTCTGTTTTTGTGCTAGTACCATACTGTATTTATTACTGTAGCTTTATAGTATAGTCTGAAGTCAGGGAGCCTGATTCTTCCAGCTCTGTTTTTCTTTCTCAGGATTGCTTTTGCTATTCATGGACTTCTGTGTTTCCATACAAATTTTAAGATTTTTAGTCGTAGATCTGCAAAAAAAAAGTGCCACTGGTAATTTGATTCAGATTGCATTGGATATGTAGATTGCCTTGGGTATTATAGTTAGTTTCACAATATTGATTCTTCCAATCCAAGAACATGGTATACCTTTCCATCTGTCTGTGTCATCTTCGATTCCTTTCATCAGTGTCTTATAGTTTTCAGAGTACAGGTCTTTTGCCTCCTTACTTAGGTTTATTCACAGGTATTTTATTATTTTTTATACGATGGTAAATGGGATTGTTTCCTTACTTTCTCTCTCTGATCTTTGCTAGTGTATAGAAATTCCAGATATTTCTTTGTATTAATTTTACATCCAGCAATGTTACCAAATTCATGGAAGAGCTCTAGAAGTTTTCTGGTAGTGACTTTAGGATTTTCTATGTATAGTCTCTTGTTATCTGTAAACAATGACAGTTTTACTTACTCTTTTCCAATTTTGATTTGTTTTATTTCTTTTTCTCCTCTGATTGCATGGCTAGGACTTCCAAAACTATGTTGAATAAAAGTGGTGAGAGTGCACATCCTTCTCTTTTTCCTGATTATAGGGGAAATGCTTTCACATTTTCACCATTGAGTATGATGTTAACTGTGGGTTTGTCATATATGGGCTTTATTATGTTGAGGTATGTTCCCTCTATGCCCACTCTCTGGAGAGCTTTTATCATAAATAGGTGTCAAATTTTGTCAAAAGCCTTTTCTGCATTGATTGAGATGATCATATGGTTTTATTATTCAATTTTCTAATGTGGTGTATCACATTGATTGATTTACAGATATTTGAAAATCCTTGCACCCCTGGGATAAATCCCAATTGATCATGTTTCATGATCCTTGTAATGTATTATTGGATTCAGTTTTCTAGTATTTTGCTGAGTATTTTGCATTTATGTTCATCAGTGATATTAGCCTATAATTTTCTTTTTTGTGATATTTTTGGCTGGTTTTCCTTTCAGGGTGACACTGGCCTCATAGAAAGAGTTTGTGAGTGTTCCTTCCTATGAAATTTTTGGACTAGTTTCAGGAAGGTAGATGTTAACTCTTCCTAAATGTTTGGTAGAATTTGCACTTCAAGCCATTTGGTCCTGGACTTTTGTTTGTTGAGAGTTTTTAAATCACAGGTTCAATTTCAGTACTTGTGATTGGTCTGTTCAGATTTTCTATTTCTTTCTGGTTCAGTGTCAGAAGATTGTACCTTTCTAAGAATTTGTCCATTTCTTCAGGTTGTCCATTTTATTGGCATATACTTTCTTCTAGTTGTCTCTCGTGATCCTTTATACTTCTGTAGTCCATTGTAACATCTCCTTTTTCATTTCTTTTTCTTTTTTATTTTTTTGAATTTTATTTTATTTTTTTAAACAGCAGGTTCTTATTAGTCACCAATTTTATACATATCAGTGTATACTTGTCCATCCCAATCACCCAATTCAGCACACCACCATCCCCAACCCCCACACCTTTCCCCCCTTGGTGTCCATATGTTTGTTCTCTACATCTGTGTCTCAACTTCTGCCCTGCAAACAAGTTCATCTGCACCATTTTTCTAGGTTCCACATACATGCATTAATATACGATATTTGTTTTTCTCTTTCTGACTTACTTCACTCTGTATAACAGTCTCTAGATCCATCCATGTCTCAACAAATGACTCAATTTCATTCCTCTTTATGACTGAGTAATATTCCACTGAATATATGTACCACAAATTCTTTATCCATTGTCTGTCAATGGGCATTTTGGTTGCTTCCATGACCTGGCTATTGTAAATAGTGCTGCAATGAACATTGGGGTGCATGTGTCTTCTGGAATTATGGTTTTCTCTGAGTATATGCCCAGTAGTGGCATTACTGGATCTTATGGTAATTCTATATTTAGTTTTTTAAGGAACCTCCATACTGTCTCCATAGTAGCTTTATCAATTTACATTCCCACCAACAGTGCAAGAGGGTTCCCTTTTCTCCACATTCTCTCCAGCATTTGTTGTTTGTAGATTTTCTGATGATGCCCATTCTAAATGGTGTGAGGTGATAGCTCATTGTAGTTTTGATTTGCATTTCTCTAATAATTAGTGATGTTGAGCAGCTTTTCATGTGCTTCTTGGCCATCTGTATGTCTTCTTTGGAGAAATGTCTTTTTAGGTCTTCTGCCCATTTTTGGATTGGGTTGTCTGTTTCTTTAATATTGAGCTGCATGAGCTGTTTATATATTTTGGAGATTAATCCTTTGTCCGTTGATTCACTTGCAAATATTTTCTCCCATTCTGAGGGTTGGCTTTTCGTCCTGTTTATGGTTACCTTTGCTGTGAAAAAGCTTTGAAGTTTCATTAGGTCCCATATATTTATTTTTGTTTTTATTTCCATTACTCTAGGAGGTGGATCAAAAAAGATCTTTCTGTGATTTATGTCAAAGAGTGTTCTTCCTATGTTTTCCTCTAAGAGTTTTATAGTGTCCAGTCTTAAATTTAGGTCTTGAATCCATTTTGAGTTTATTTTTTTGTATGGTGTTAGGGAGTGTTCTAATTTCATTCTTTTACATGTAGCTGTCCAGTTTTTCCAGAACCACTTATTGAAGAGACTGTCTTTTCTCCAATTTATATCCTTGCCTCCTTTGTCATAGATTAGTTGACCATAGGTGCATTGGTTTATCTCTGGGCTTTCTATCTTGTTCCATTGATCTATGTTTCTGTTTTTGTGCCAGTACCATATTGTCATGATTTCTGTAGATTTATAGTATAGTGTGAAGTCAGGGAGTCTGATTACTCCTGCTCTGTGTTTTTCTTTCAAGACTGCTTTGGCTATTCGGGGTCGTTTGTGTCTCCATAAAAATTTTAAGATTTTTTGTTCTAGTTCTATAAATAAAATGCCATTGGTAATTTGAAAGGGATTGCATTGAATCTATAGATTGCTTTGGGTAGTATAATCATTTTCACAATATTGATTCTTCCAATCCAAGAACATGGTATATCTCTCCATCTATTGGTATCTTTAATTTCTTTCATCAGTGTCTTATAGTTTTCTGCATTCAGGTCTTTTGTCTCCCTAGGTAGGTTTATTTGTAGGTATTTTATTCTTTGTGTTGCAATGGTAAATAGGAGTGCTTCCTTAATTTCTAGTTCATATTTTTCATCATTAATGTATTGGAATGCAAAAGATTTCTGTGCATTAATTTTGTATCCTGCAACTGTACCAAATTCATTGATCAGCTCTAGAAGTTTTTTGGGGCATCATTAGGATTCTCTATATATAGTATCATGTCATCTGCAAACAGTGACAGTTTTACTTCTTTTCCAATTTGTGTTCCTTTTATTTCGTTTTCTTCTCTGATTGTCATGGCTAGGATTTCCAAAACTATGTTGAATAATAGTGACAAGAGTGGACATCCTTGTCTTTTTCCTGGTCTTAGAGGAAATGCTTTCAGTTTTTCACTATTGAGAATGATGTTTGCTGTGGGTTTGTCATATATGGCCTTTCTTATGTTGAAGTAGGTTCCCTATGCCCATTTTCTGGAGAGTTTTTATCATAAATGGGTGTTGAATTTTGTCAAAAGCTTTTTCTGCATCTATTGAGATGATCATATGGGTTTTACTGTTTAAGTTGTTAATATAATGTATCACATTAATTGATTTGCATATATTGAAGAATCCTTGCATCCTTGGTGTAAATCCCACTTGTTCATGGTATATGATCCCTTTAATGTGCTGTTGGATTCTGATTGCTAGTATTTTGTTGAGGATTTTTGCATCTATGTTCATCAGTGATATTGGTATGTAATTTTCTTTTCTTGCAGTATCTTTGTCTGGTTTTGTTATCAGGGTGATGGTGGCCTCATAGAATGAGTTCGGGAGTGTTCCTTCCTCTGCAATTGTTTGGAAGAGTTTGAGAAAGATGGGTGTTAGCTCTTCTCTAAATGTTTGATAGAATTCACCTGTGAAGCCTTCTGGTTCTGGACATTTGTTTGCTGGAAGATTTTTAATCACAGTTTCAATTTCATTACTTGTGATTGGCCTGTTCATATTTTCTGTTTCTTCCTGGTTCAGTCTTGGAAGGTTATACCTTTATAAGAATTTGTCCATTTCTTCCAGGTTGTCCTTTTTTTTTTGCGGTACGTGGGCCTCTCACTGTTGTGGCCTCTCCCATTGCAGAGCACAGGCTCCGGACACACAGGCTCAGCGTCCATGGCTCATGGGAACAGACACTCTGCAGCATGTGGGATCCTCCCAGACCAGGGCATGAACCCGCATCCCCTGCATCAACAGGTGGACTCTCAACCACTGCACCACCAGGGAAGCCCCAGGTTGTCCATTTTATTGGCATAGAGTTGCTTGTAGTAGTCTCTTAGAATGCTTTGTATTTCTGTGGTGTCTGTTTTATCTTCTCCTTTTTCATTTCTAATTTTATTGATTTAAGTCCTCTCCCTCTTTTTCTTGATGAGTCTAGCTAATGGTTTATCAATTTTGCTTATCTTCTCAAAGAACCAGCTTTTAGTTTTATTGATCTTTTCTATTGTTTTCTTTGTTTCTATTTCATTTATTTCTGCTCTGATCTTGATGATTTCTTTCCTTCTGCTAACTTTGGGTTTTGTTTGTTCTTCTTTCTGTAGTTCCTTTAGGTGTAAGGTTAGATTATTTATTTGAGATTTTCCTTGTTTCGTGAGGTAGGCTTGTATAGTTATAAACTTCCCTCTTCAAACTGCTTTTGCTGCTCCCCATACGTTTTGGATCATCGTGTTTTCATTGTCATTTGTCTCCAGGTATTTTTTTTATTTCTGCTTTGATTTCTTCACTGTTCTCCTGGTTATTTAGTAACGTATTGTTTAGCCTCTATGTGTTTGTGTTTTTTATGTTTTTTCCCCTGTAATTGATTTCTAATCTCATAGCGTTGTGTTCAGAAAAGATGTTTGATATGATTTCAATTTTCTTAAATTTACTTAGGCTTGATTTGTGACCCAAGATGTGATCTATCCTGGAGAATGTTCCATGCGCACTTGAGAAGAAAATGTAATCTGCGGTTTTTGGATGGAATGTCCTATCAATATCAATTAAATCTATCTGGTCTATTGTGTCACTTAAAGCTTCTGTTTCCTTATTTATTTTCATTTTGGATGATCTGTTCATTGGTATAAGTGAGGTGTTAAAGTCTCTCACTATTATTGTGTTACTGTTGATTTCCTCTTTTGTAGCTGTTAGCAGTTGCCTTATGTATTGAGGTGCTCCTATGTTGGGTGCATATGTATTTATGATTGTTATATCTTCCTTGGATTGATTCCTTGACCATTTTGTATTGTGTTTCCTTGGCTCTTGTAACATTCTTTTTATTTATTTATTTATTTATTTATTTATTTATTTATTTATTTGCAGTACACGGGCCTCTCACTGCTGTGGCCTCTCCCATTGCGGAGCACACGCTCCGGACGCGCAGACTCAGCGGCCACAGCTCACAGGCCCAGCTGCTCCATGGCATGTGGGATCTTCCCAGACCGGGACACAAACCCATGTCCCCTGCATCAGCAGGCAGACTCTCAACCACTGCACCACCAGGGAAGCCCAACATTCTATATTTTAAAGTCTATTTTATCTGATATGCGTATTGCTACTCCAGCTTTCTTTTGATTTCCATTCGCATAGAATGTCTTTTTCCATCCCCTCACTTTCAGTCTATATGTGTCCCTAGGTCTAAAGTGGGTGTGTTGTAGACAACATATATACGGGTCTTTTCTTTGTATCCATTCAGCAAGCCTGTGTCTTTTGGTTGGAGCATTTAATCCATTCATATTTAAGGTAATTATTGATCTGTATGTTCCTATGACCATTTTCTTAATTGTTTTGGGTTTGTTTTTGTAAGTCCTTTTTTTCTGTTGTGTTTCCCACTTAAAGAAGTTCCTTTAGCATTTGTTGTAGAGCTGGTTTCATGGTGCTAAATTCTCTTAGCTTTTCCTTGTCTGTAAAGCTTTTGATTTCTCCATCAAATCTGAATGAGATCCTTGCCGGGTAGATTAATCTTAGTTGTAGGTTTTTCCCTTTCATCACTTTAAGTATATCATGCCACTCCCTTCTGGCTTGTAGAGTTTCTGCTGAGAAATTAGCTGTTAACCTTATGGGAGTTCCCTTGTATATTATTTGTCATTTTTCCCTTGCTCTTTTCCATAATTTTTCTTTGTCTTTAATTGTTGCCAATTTGATTAGTATGTGTCTCAGTCTGTTTCTCCTTGGGTTTATCCTGTATGGGACTTGCTGCACTTCCTGGACTTGGGTGGCTATTTCCTTTCCCATTTTGGGGAAGATTTTGACTATAATCTCTTCAATTATTTTGTCTGGTACTTTCTCTCTCTCTTCTCCTTCTGGCAGCCCTATATTGAGAATTTTTTGCATTTAATGTTGTCCCAGAGGTCTCTTAGGCTGTCTTCATTTCTTTTCATTCTTTTTTCTTTAATCTGTTCTGCAGCAGTGAATTCCACCATTCTGTCTTCCATGTCACTTATCCGTTCTTCTGCCTCAGTTATTCTGCTATTGATTCCTTCTAGTGTAGTTTTCTTTTCAGTTATTGTATTGTTCATCTCTGTTTGTTTGTTCTTTAATTCTTCTAGGTCTTTGTTAAACGTTTCTTATGTCTTCTCGATCTTTACTTCCATTCTTTTTCCGAGGTCCTGGATCATGTTCACTATCATTATTCTGAATTCTTTTTCTGGAAGGTGGCCTATCTCCACTTCATTTAGTTGTTTTTCTGGGGTTTTATCTTGTTCCTTCATCTGGTACATAGCCCTCTGACTTTTCATCTTGTCTTTCTGTGAATGTGGTTTTTGTTCTCCTTTTTCATTTCTAATTTTATTGATTTGAGCCTTCTTCCTTTTTTTCTTGGTGAGTCTGGCTAAAGGTTTATCAATTTTGTTTATCTTTTCAGAAAAACCAGCTTTTAGTTACATTAATCTTTTCTATTGCTTTCTTCATCCCTATTTCATTTATTTCTGCTCTGATCTTTTTGATTTATTTCCTTCTACTAACTTTGGGGTTTGTTCTTCTATCCTTAGTTGCTTTAGGTGTAAGGTTAATTTGTTTATTTGATATACTTTTTTTTTCCTGAGATACTATCACTATAAACTTCCCTCTTAGAACTGCCTTCACTGTATCCCATAGGTTTCGGATCATTGTGTATTTGTTTTCATTGGTCTCTAGATATTTTTTGATTTCCTCTTTGATTTATTCAGTGATCCATTGGTTTTTTAGTAGCATTTTGTTTACCCTCCATGTATTTGTGTTTTTTTGTAGTTTTTTCTTCTACTTGATTTCTAATCTCAGAGTGTTGTGGTTGAAAAGACACTTGATATGATTTTAAATTTCTTAAACTTACTGAGGCTTGTTTTGTGGCCCAGTATGTGATCTATCCTGGCGAATGTTCCATTTGCACTTGAAAACAATGTGTATTCTGCTGCTTTCTGATAGAATGCTCTATAAATATCAATTAATTCCATCTGGTCAAATGTGTCATTTAAGGCCTGTGTTTTACTGATTTTCTGTCTGGATGATCTGTCCATTGATGAAAGTGGGGTGTCAAAGTCCCTCGTTATTATTGTGTTACTGTCGATTTCTCTTTTTATATTTGTTCACATCTCTTTTATGTATTGAGGTGCTTCTGTGCTGGTTGCTATATATTTCGAATTGTTATGTCTTCTTCTCAGATCGATCCCTTGATCATTATGTAGTGTCCTTCTTTGTCTCTTGTAACAGTCTTTATTTTAAAGTCTGTTTTATCTGGTATGAGTATTGCTATTCCAGCTTTCTTTGGTTTTCTATTTGCATAGAATAACATCTTCCAGTCCCTCACTTTCAGTGTTTATGTGTCTCTAGATTTGAAGCGGGTCTGTTGTAGACAGCATATATACAGGTCTTGTTTTTGTATCCATTCAGCCAGTGTATGTCTTTTCGTTGGAGCATTTAATCCATTTACTTTTAAGGTAATTATTGATATGTATGCTATTATAGCCATTGTTTTATTGTTTTGGATTTTTTTGTTATTGGTCATTTTTCTTCCCTTCCTCTTTTGTTCTCTTTTGATTTAATAACTATTTTTAGTATTGTATTTGGATTCCTTTTTTCTTTTTTTGTGTATGTATATCTATTTTAGATTTTTGGTTTGTGGTTACCATGAGGTTACCATGAGGTATATTGCAGAGAACTTCTGCAATATAATTATTTTCCAGTTTATGGGTCTCCCATCCAGTGGTTTGTGATTTGACTGTATCATGAATGCACCCCTCCTACCATCTCATTGTGACTTCTTCTTTGTATTTGGATGTAGAATATATTTTTGGTAGATTTCAGTCTTTTTTGTCAATGGTTTTTCAACAATTAGTTGTGATTTTGCTGTTTTTGTGCGAGGAGGTGAGCTCAAGTCCTTCTACTCAGCCATCTGGTCTCCAATCCATGGGGAACTTCTGATATATTTTTGATAACTGGTCGAGGATTCACAGAGAAGATCCAAAAGAGAAGATCAAGAGATTGGATGACCTGCCAGTGAGGCTGGCCCTCTCCAATGTGAAGTTGCATACCAGCCTTGCCCAAGACCCACAGAAGGTGAAGAAGGAGTTCTGACAGGACTTAAAGGAATTGCAGGCTCAAGTGCTGCCTGGTGCCCACAATACAAGCAACTACAGGCTCAGTTTAACACATTGCTTGGGGCCACGTACCACCTCAAAGCTCAAATCAAAACTATGCACCTTGTGTTCAATGTTTGTCAAATGAACACTGTTTCCTTACTGAGTTAATGAAAAGTCATGCGTTGATATAGAAGATATGTCAAATAATTTGGGTCTACGAAATATTAATAACATTGTAAAGAACTGATTTAGTCAATAGAACATTAAGTTAATTAGGAATGAACAAATCCTTTAAGAGTAAGGTATATATATATTTTTAATTTAACATTTCTGTGTCATATGTCTGATTTCTGTTTCCTGAAGGTAAGAATCTAGAAACGACATTTTTATGTAGAGCATGGATGTATTTTTAGACAGACTGCACTAAATACTGAGTGACAGTGAAAGATGACCTGAGGTTACTGAATGTGGTAGGCTAAATCCCCCAAGATGTCTACACTCTAATGCCTGGAAATGGTAAATGTTACCATATATAGTAAGAGGGACTTCACAAGTGTGACTAAATTAAGGATTTTCAGATTAGACATTATGATGTATTATCCAAGTGAGACCAACATGATTATAAGGGTCCTTATAAGAGAGACCTTGCAGCAGGTGCAACGTCAGTAGCAGTAGCTGTGATGAGGAAGCAAGACATCATGGAGGGATACAAAGAAAAGGCAAAAGTGAAGAATGCAGGCAGCTTCTAGAATCTGAAAAAGGCAAGCAAATGGGTTCTCCCCTCAGATCCTCCAGAATGAACCAGCTCTGATGACACCTTGATTTGTCCCAGTGAGACTGGCCTTGGACCTCAGACTTCTAGAACTATCAGATGATAAATTCATGTTGTTTTAAGCCATTAAGTTTGCAAATGAGTGCACTAAACATACATTTTTAGTAAATCTAGTTATAAATTTATTTAAAATTTCATATACATAAATAAAATCAATTTAGCATAGATAAGAGGTTTTTTATAAAGCCATGCCCAGAGTCGGAGGTGATAGAAACAGATACAGAATGAGATGTGTAGTGTATGAAAGAGGGTGAATATACAAGCAGGGTCAAAAGAGTAAAGAGAAAAGAAGTTGATGGTCTGGTAGAAGAGTGTGAGGTGAAGGAAATTCTGATGACATTTAAGTGAAATCCTGCCTTTGTGTATGAGAGTAGGCATTAAAATAGGGAGTGTAAGAGGGAAATTTGCAGTTTGACCTATCAGATTCACTTTAAAATGCATTAACTAATCAGTCGCTATAGACCTAGCTTTGTAATTGCTGGAATAGAAAGAAATGGAATTCATGAATGTTTTGCTAGCATCCACACTCTTTGTCCATTTACTGTCAGACACAGATTTGGAACCCAAAAAATGTGAATGGCCTCTACTGAAGCAGACTGTAGATTTTACAGGGCTGCATATCCTAGAGCTGTAAGTTTTAACTGTAGGCAATTATATTCTAGAAAAAGAAAAAAAAACTTTAAATACAGGTCAAATAAGTCCTAAGAAATCTATATAAAAGCTATGCCAGATAAAGAACAATTTAGATTCACAAAATTATAGAGCTGGAAAAGTCTGCATAGATTTTTTGATCCAGCTCCTTCATATAACAACAACAACCAGAAAACATAAGAGAAAATATGTTACCTCATTTCCACAGCAAACATATAACAGAAAAAATAAAACCAGAATGCTTATTATAAAAAACATAACTATATTATATATCAATAAGTGAACTTGAATAGTTAATTGCCTTCTTTTTTCCATTTTTAATGACAGTTATTGTTTTCTTTCAAATTTTACAAGCAATATACATTCATTTCAGACAACTAGAAATACACAAAAGCATAAAGTAAAAAATAACAATCACCAATTGTCTCTATCTCCCAGAGACAACCATTATTAGCGTTTTGATGACAATTGCCTTCTTGACTAACTAGTTAGTAAAACTGCTTAATGTCATTCCTACAAATTGATGTGGACAAAACATCCCCTATATGGTCGTAGGATTTACTCAAATAAACAAATACAAATTAAATTACTTCTATCTATGAGACATCACTGACAACATAAAAATAAACAGGATATCCTTCTCTTCTTGAGGAGGAGACAGATCTATAGACATCCATACATATGTGGGTATTTCAACTTGACTCTAAATTTTCTCAATAGCTGGGATTTAGTTATTTCTCAAAATATGTGACATATTAGTGAAAAAAACACATGGGATTTTTTAAATAAACAAGGAACAAGGAGAAGTTGAGTGAAAATTTACAAAATATTCTAAAGAAAATAAAAATAGTCAAAGAAAATCTTGGCTCAAGAATAATGCAGTTACCTATGGTAGCATCATGTCCATCTTTTCACATGTATTACAACCAAGTCTAGTTATTTAAAATGATGGAGAAAATTATCTCTAAGAAAAATTAATTACTATGTGTCTAGATATTTTGTGTAAGACTGAGACAAGTAAAAAATATACCAGGGGCTTCCCTGGTGGCACAGTGGTTGAGAGTCTGCCTGCCGATGCAGGGAACACAGGTTCATGCCCCGGTCCAGGAAGATCCCGTATGCCGCAGAGCAGCTGGGTCCGTGAGCCAAGACCACTGAGCCTGTGCATCCAGAGCCTGTGCTCCACAACGGGAGAGGCAACAATAGCAAGAGGCCCGCGTACCGAAAAAAAAAAAAAAAATATATATATATATATATATATATATATATATATATATATAATATATATATTATATATATATAATATATATATATATATGTCAGTTCTTATCACATCAGGAAGAAAAGTTTATCTTCCACACTCTTCCATAAACACAGTGTGTCTTCAGCACATTGGAGTTCTCCAGTGAGCATGGAATGCACCAGGGTATTAGTAGCATCCTGGGCTCAGATGATGGAGGAATCTTTTGCTCAACAGCAATGCCCTAGTCAGCTTGCTGGAAGAACTCAGTCAGTGGTGTGGAAAGAGATTGCAGCTTCTCAGGCAAATGTCTTATTCACCAAATATGACCAAAACAGGAAAGAAAGAAAATGACACATTTGCCCAGTGACAAAAGCTGCTCTTGGTGAGTCCCAAAATCCTTGGAAATATTTAAAAGACTAAAAGAACTGCATTAGCAGATAGAATTCATTTCAAAGAAATGCTATTTATAAAAGTTAGCATGATTCTTATTTGTATCCCACAACTAGTATTATCTAGGGAAGCATGGGTTTTATACGTACAGGTAGCTAAAGAGAAATAAACAGATAATAGAGTGCAATATGGTATTATAAAAAGTAACTTTTAGAAGGTGTAGAAAGTTCAGACACATACATATGAACACAAGCGGCTGAGTACGGATCATGAAGACCTGTGTATTTTATGTTCTAAACAAAGTATTCTTTCATTTTCTCAAAATATGCAGTGCTAAATGGGACCCATACTTTCTACCTGCAGAAAGAAAAATAGAAAATTAAAATTTTATAAAAGCCTGTGTCCTATGTCAAGTCATAATGATTTCACCTGTAATAAATGGTCTATTAATATGGATGAGTTAAAAATGATTTAGTTAATCAGTTTGAGACATGATGAAAAATCTATCAGAGTAGAAAAAGAAATAAAAGTCTATGGTCTGAAAAGCCAAGAACAATTAAATCCTCACAGACACCAAAAAGAAAGGTCCAAGGGAATTTCACAATTGCTGGCAAGTGAAGATGAGTAGACTCAAAGATATCACTCTGTTAATTTCCTGCCACGGCAGGACTACTTCTTGTGATGGGGTGGAGCTGCAAGCATGCCTTCTTTTTCCCAGTGTGCTTGTTACTACAGGAACAAAAACCTTTTGCTTGCTATAATCTCAATATCGCTCAAGGGTAGATATATATTTTTAACAAAATGACAATTGTTCTCCTGGGTGCCTTGAGGGGTTTGTATACATAAATTAAGGCATTATTTTTTTAAGTGCTTGCTATGACCCATGAGTGGATTTTGAAATCAATTTGCTAATACAGTCTGTGTATAAGGAAATAACCTAGTCTAGACTAGAATAGGTGATATAAAGTACCTTTCACCAAAGGATGCTTTGTGAAATTTTTGTTTCATTTCTGTACGTGCATGAAGTTGTGCAGAATCACAGTGTTAAATGTATTTCTTACAGTACACCATGTGGGGAAAAAAAAAAAAGATTGAATGCACTAAAAGAAATGAGTGAGGTTCACATTGTCTCTGCCCCAGAACAAGAATTTCTATGGGTTCATTAAAATAGAGGGCATTTTGTTTGGAAATAATTTTATAACAATCTTCTCCACAAAAGGGCAGTAATTTATCAGTTTCAACCTTCCACAAATATCTTCACAAGAGACCTAATGTGATGGTGTCTCATTCCAAATATTCTTATCTACACAAGGGATGACTCTTGCTAATTCTCTACACAAGCTTCAGATTTTAGTACATCCCTGTTTGCTTCAAGACAGTAATTCTGGTCTGTATTTCATCTCAATTTTCTCACACGATTTCTCTCAATGTATCTTTGCTACTTGTTTTGATATTCTTAAACAACCATCTTCAAGCTACAGTGGACAAAGAATGTTGTCTTGTAAACAAAGGATATTGCAGTCTTCAAACCAACAACCATGGCAGCTGACCCCAATTGTGCACCATTAAGAGATTCAGGATTGAGAAAAACAGGATGCTGGCCCTAGATAGTTAAGATGCATATCAAAGGAATGATTTCAATGAGTGCAGACTCTTGCATACTACCATACATAGAAAAGCACTAAATTCATTAACTTCAGATATCTGTTTTTCTTTACTTAACAGTAATCTTTTGATGTTCCAAATTCCTGGGTTTTGCAAAACTTCTTTATACATTTTAGCTCCTCCCTTACCTCTTTGGAGCAGTCCTTCAGAGCTATCTGAGAGGCTGCCTTCTGGGCTTGAGTGCTCAGAAAATCCACCAGATAAAACATATTTCTCAACTTTTAGGTTGTGCATTTTTTTTCAACAGTTTTGGTGACCATGAAGGGACCCAAAGCAGACTTCTCTCCTTCACATGAACTCTACAAGGAACCAAAGCTGTGGTACCAGCAGAGGCCTCTGATTTTCATTTGGCAGTGTTTAACAGGTACCTGGCTTCCCAGTTGAAAGATATTGGGGATGATGTCCCTAGTTAAAAGATATACTAGGGCAGCCTGTGTGAAAGACACTGAGATTTGCTCAGTAGAAAGATACTAAGCAGTCTGGACTGAGTGATTAGGTAGGAGGCTGACCTGATGGCTTTCCTCAAATTGGTTACCTTAACAAGAATTTGCCAGTATAAAAGTGAGAACATTACATGAGAGTTTCCAGCTCCAAAGAGGGAACATCTCCTCTCAGCTGACAATGGCTTTCTCAGACAACTGAGAAACCTGTGGGAATGGTGGAGGCAAGTCTTTATACCATGCAGTTGTTCCTATAGGGAAACCAACTCATTTTAATTAACAACTTGCTCTGACAGGGACATGAATAAAAAATGTCCACTCCATGATTCGAGCACCCACAGTGGTCTTATTCTACTGGAGGGAGAACCCAAGACATGTTAAAAGGAGCTGAAATGACTCTAAGGTAAAAGCCTAGAGAACTTAAGCTCACAAGTAGCACATTCACCCACCACACAATTGTACTAGTAAGTTTTATCCCTGACAAATTCAACTTTTAAATGGGAAATAGATTCTCAAACAGAAAAATGGTGTCAGAAAACCAACCTCTGACTAACACCCTAGGCAGATTCATGTACATATGGAGCTCATACTTGCAAGTACATAGTTAATTGGGAATTAAAGGAAATCTGGTCCTGAAAATGACTAAGATGGTGTTCTTTTATTGCATACACAGCTAAGTTAGCAAAAGCTGGCTTGATAAAACATCTTTTCAGAATTCTGACCTAAAAAAAGCTCTTCTAGGGGAAATTTACATTTCTCTTCCTGCTCTTCCTGTGTCTTTGAGATGTAAATGTTCTTCCTGATTTTTTTTGGCATTGTGTGTGTGTGTGTGTGTGCGTGTGAGCGTGTGCATGTGTGCGTGCATGCGTGCGCAGGCACGCGCGTGCGTGTGTTGAGAACTTGGTCTCTGCCTTTCAAAAGGTACACATCTGGTATACATTTGGCAGCCAATCATATGGATTGGGACTCTGAGCAGTCTTTTTCTGACTGTGTCAACTCTCAGCGCCTTTTTGCCATCTTAAACTTTGTTGCATCAGCCTGTACAACAAAAGCCTTTACTTTCTTAGACTATTTTTGAGAGTAAACTTTCTTGATCTTATTTAGGTTGCATCCTTCACACTATTGTGGGGATGCCTCTTGCATCTCTTTTGTTTCAGTCATTATTAAGATATATCTCATTAATAGCTAAATGATGAATCTTTTAAATTGGAGAAACTTCTAAATTGGTAAAATTTTTAACAGCTGTTATAAACAGCTGTTTTATTGGTACATATGCGGGGGAAAAACTAAAAGGTGAAAAATATATTTAATGGTTAACCTAAGGACTCCTTTAGTTTAAAACAAAGCAAGAACAGCAAGAAAAAGGTTTGGGAAACCTTATTTGTGGTCTCTGCTTTCCCTCAATGGGTCTTACAGATGCTAAGAACAATACTAGAATAATTAATGTTAATTAGATTGCTTAACAGGAAAATAAGAAAAAACTGAAGGGAAAGTCTAGAAACTATTTCCCAATAAGGTGGAAATTTTACAGGGTCTTGTCTCAAATGGTTAAAGAAATCTTTAGATGGTTATTTCAAAGTGGAATAAATAAGATGGATAATAATGAGATTAAGTCAAAAGCTTGATATAACACTACCTAAGATTGGACGGGCCAAAGAGATCCTCTGTTGGTTTTCAATATTAAAGGGACCAAATAAGTCAACTCTCTTTACCCCAGTTTTAAATATACATTTAAAAGGATGAAAAGCTATTACACTGAGATACCTAACAAACTATTAATTGAGGCAACAGTTAGGCCAATTAATCAAGTTAAAAAGTTGATGAAAGGTCCTGAGTCTCTTGGCTCAACCACTTACTGAGACCTCAGAGCCTTTTATACAAAAATAGATAAAATGGTCAGGAGATTAAAAAGTAAAGTTCTATAACTCCTGTAAAGCCAAAGCACGTTGATAGGGTTGTAATGGAAACTAAAAGGTAAAGAATTGAGATAAAAGTTTATAAAAATTGGTACATTTAAACGGGCTTTATATAAGATGGTTACATCTCTTTTGCTTAATTGTACTGTGGGATATACACGTTTTACTGGAGAATGTTACCCCTACTTGGTATTATAAGACAGGGCATATGAATCTGCCCCTCAGGAAACACTAACTAATATACTAAAGGAAACTAATGGGGTTACCTGAGCCCATAAAATACGAAGTAAAACTGGAAACTAATAGTCAGGGGCTAATAAAAATAATGTTAGATTTTGCTCTGGGTCTAACCTGAGCACTCAGAGAGAACGACGTTGTTGAATGCCTTATGCAGTTTTAAGGACATGATAAATTAAGTCCTAAAATTCTAGAACATAAAATTCTTGAATTTCAGGTGGAAATATTCTCACTGATATGAAAAATCAAATTAAAGAAAATATAATTGGGCAAATAAATCGTTTAATATCATTCAGGTGACAGACCCATTCTTCCGGAAATTAAAAACAACTGCCTTTGTCTTGTAAATCTCTACAAATCAAAAATGTTAAATACAGCCTTCAGTGACCTGAGACTGGGCATAATTAGCTCAATCAGGTAGAACCTGAAACCAAGGGGAAAAGTGGCCTTTTTAAACTGAAACTGTTGGAAAGCCTCCCTCACCCATAATCTAATTCACAGCCTCCTTAAAGGTTTATCAAAGACAAATACAGATCATAAGAGTCTTTTCCACAAACAGTAAAGCCTTAGTCATCTGAACAAGCAGATTTAACTCATTCCAACTGTTATTTATAAACTAGTAAATTTATATTGTAATACCTGATTCATAACTAAGGGTTCAAGTGAAACTATGAGATCTCTAATTTTGTGTGTTTGTATATCTGTGTACGCTTTATACATATGAGATGTCTACCTCTGGAAAATATTATCAAACTTATAAAAGAGCTCTATTTAATTGACTTAAGAGTAAGTACTTACAATTTAAATACTTCTAAATATAAAGGAAACTGGCCAGAACGATTTTCGGTTTCATGTGATCTAGGAACTATTCAACATTAAATTATTTTCTGGTATTAAAGTTAGCTTAAGCTGGCTGGTTTAATGAAGATAAGAATTTCCTTCTTTATTTTTTAATCTTTTAATTTTTATATTTTCACTATTACAATGGATATTTTTATTTATTTACTTTTTCTTTATAGGAGTATAATTGCTTTACAATGGTTTGTTAGTTTCTACTTTATAACAAAGTGAGCCAGTTAAACATATACATATGTACCCATCTCTCCTCCCTCTTGCATCTCCTTCCCTCCCACCCTCCCTATCCCACCCATCCAGGTGGACACAAAGCACCTGAATTTGGGATGATTCGTTGTCGTTGTCTATTCATGCATTCCACAGATGCAGGGTGCATCACGTTGATTGTGGGGATTTAATCCTCTGCTCCTGAGGCTGCTGGGAGAGATTTCCCTTTCTCTTCTTTGTTCACACAGCCCCCAAGGCTCAGCTTTGGATTTGGCCCCGCCTCTGAGTGTAGGTCGCCGGAGGGCATCTATTCTTCCCTCAGACACGATGGGGTTAAAGGAGCAGCTGA
>RJWK010039637.1:0-20304 GCA_004363435.1 Platanista minor | reverse complement strand
CCAGCAATCCCACTACTGGGCATATACCCTGAGAAAACCATAATTCAAAAAGAGTCATGTACCAAAATGTTCACTGCAGCTCTATTTACAATAGCCAGGAGATGGAAGCAACCTAAGTGTCCATCATCGGATGAATGGATAAAGAAGATGTGGCACATATATACAATGGAATATTACTCAGCCATAAAAAGAAACGAAATGGAGTTATCTGCAGTGAGGTGGATGGACCTAGAGTCTGTCATACAGCATGAAGTAACTCAGAAAGAGAAAGATAAATACCGTATGCTAACACATATATATGGAATCTAAGAAAAAAAATGTCATGAAGAACCTAGGGGTAAGACGGGAATAAAGACACAGACCTACTAGAGAATGGACTTGAGGATACGGGGAGGGGGAAGGGTAAGCTGTGACAAAGTGAGAGAGTGTCATGGACATATATACACTACCAAACCTAAAATAGATAGCTAGTGGGAAGCAGCCGCATAGCACAGGGAGATCAGCTGGGTGCTCTGTGACCACCTAGAGGGGTGGGATAGGGAGGGAGACCAAGAGGGAGGAGATATGGGAACATATGTATATGTATAACTGATTCACACTGTTATAAAGCAGAAAGTCACACACCATTGTAAAGCAATAATACTCCAATAAAGATGTAAAAAAAAAACAAAAAAGTGAGAAATTTTATACATTTTCTATGATTTGAGACATTTTATAGAGCAAAGCACAAATGAATCACTCATAAAGTTGTCTGTTCTTGAGTTTTTTGGTTTCAGCTTTCTGATGACTTTCTTTTATTTTATTTTTATTTTTTGCGATACGCGGGCCTCTCACTGCTGTGGCCTCTCCCGTTGCGGAGCACAGGCTCCGGATGCGAAGGCTCAGTGGCCATGCCTCACGGGCCTAGCCGCTCTGCGGCACGTGGGATCTTCCCGGACCGGGAAACGATCCCGTGTCCCCTGAATTGGCAGGCAGACTCTCAACCACTGCGCCACGAGGGAAGCCCTGTATACTTATCTTAATTTTGTTTCCCTGGCTTTTCCTGTATGGACTACGTGTCTTTGAACTTTTTTCTTTGGAGATTTGGAAGAGGTACTTGCTTCTCTCTGTATTACTGTTTTTCAAAAAGAAGTCAATTTGTATATTCCCTGCATATTGAAAAACAATGCAGTGACTTTTACTTCACACATGTGATGATAATAGCTAACATTTTTGAGCACTTATTTGTACCATACATTGTTCTTCTCCTTAACTTCATCTTATATTTGTCCATTTTTATTATTTTATTTTTTAATTTTTTTTTTTTTTGCAGTACGCGGGCCCCTCACTGTTGCAGCCTCTGCCGTTGCGGAGCACAGGCTCTGGATGCCCAGGCTCAGTGGCCATGGCTCACGGGCCCAGCCGTTCCACGGCATGTGGGATCCTCCCGGACCGGGGCACGAACCCATGTCCCCTGCATCGGCAGGCAGACTCTCAACCACTGTGCCACCAGGGAAGCCCTCTGATGACTTTCTTTAAACTTTCTTTCATAGTTAATGATGTATTAGTATTTTCTACTTTTTGGGAATTTCAGTTATTTATATTTTCCAAAAAATTATTGATTTCAGTTCGAATTTATAATTTATAAGCATATAGTTGAACACAGCATTCTCTCCCATCTCCTCCCCCTCCCTCTCTCTCTCCACAGTTTCATTTCTGTGGCCATCTGCCATTAACACTACTTTCCACATACTGTGCCTTTCTTCTTCATCATTATACGTGCAGAGAATTTTTTTTTACTTTATTGCCCTTCACCCCAAACGATCTTGATTATTCATTCACTAAATTTTTGATTATTTCTTTCTGTTTCTGTATAATTTACTTCCTCAAAATTCTTGAGGAAAAGATTTGAGGAAGACTAGTTTCTTTTCCACACCTCTCTAGGTTGTAAGCAGTCGAGAAACATTATAAGAATACAAATGTGGGGCTTCCCTGGTGGCGCAGTGGTTGGGGGTCCGCTTGCTGATGCAGGGGACGCGGGTTCGTGTCCCGGTCCGGGAGGATCCCGTGTGCCGTGGGGCGGCTGGGCCCGTGGGCCGTGGCCGCTGAGCCTGCGCGTCCCAAGCCTGTGCTCCGCAGAGGGGGAGGCCACAACAGTGAGAGGCCCGTGTACCGCAAAAAAAAAAAAAAAAAAAAAAAAAAAAAAAAAAAAAAAAAAAAAAAAAAAAAAAAAAAAAGAATACAAATGTGGATGGAGTTACAATACTGGAACCTGAATGTAGCTAGAGGTGTATCAGACAATGTATCAAAGTCTCCTATCCTTTTCCTGATATGAACTTACATAGCCAGTCATATACATGCACAAAAGGTGGATAGTGGCTAAACGGTCTGGAACAACTCCGGTAGTAGGCTTAGACAGGAAGCAAAGTACATATTTTTGAGGGCTTCCATGTGTGATAGGGAAGGAGAGGGAGACACACCCATGATGCTTGACTTTTCCCCAGTGACTCTATCACTGATTAACATAACCACCTGGGCATTAGGACCTACCTGTTTTCACTAATCAGACACATACTTCTTCCTCTGGTGGGGAGGTCTGGTCTGTGGGCTTTAAAGAAGGGCCAGAAAGGTTAACTCCAATACTTCGTCCTTCTGGGAAGTGCTATGGGCTCTGGAATCTGACTGTGCATGTGTAGTGTTGGCTGCTGCGACAGTTAGAGCCGAGTGCCTCCTGTAAATTCAATTAAGAGGAAAAGAGCTTCCATTCCCAAGGTCACACTCATTCGCCAAGGGCAGCCCAGATTTAAAGTTGTATGGATTTAAGGGTATAAAGATGTCCAGCTACCTTTCCTTAATTTGGGATAAATATGGAGGGCTGTCCCAGCTGCAGACCTCTCTGTGGCAGAGACCTCTGCTGTAACCACTGAAGCTCAACCTTGCCCAATCCTCCTTTGTTCACCAGTGTTGTTGCTAAGAGTTTCCCAAAAAACTTGCTCTATTCAAATCTCTATCACAGAGACTGTTTCCTAGGGAACTCAACCCAAGACAAATGCACACTGGATATACTCAGGAGCTTTTTAAGAACACTAGACCCAATGCAGAGATTCTGATTTAATTGGTCTAGGGTAAAGCTGAAGCATTTTAAACCCTCCCCAGATAATTCTAATGTGCAGCTAGGGGTGAAAACCACTGTCTTAACACATTGAGCTTAGTACTGAAGCATATGGTTTGGACATTCCCTTGGGAAAATAAACTACTAATATTACAGAGCAGTACAGTTCCAAACCTGATGAGGTAGCTCACTCTTGCATCCCTAGTATCAACCACTTATATATATATATATATATATATATATATTTTTTTTTTTTTTTGCTGTATGCAGGCCTCTCACTGTTGTGGCCTCTCCCGTTGTGGAGCACAGGCTCCGGACACAGGCTCAGTGGCCATGGCTCACCGGCCTAGCCTCTCCACGGCATGTGGGATATTCTCGGACTGGTGCACCAACCTGTGTCCCCTGCATCGGCAGGTGGACTCTCAACCACAGGGTCACCAGGGAAGACCAACTACTTCTATTTTATATATGCTCTTGGGAACAGCTATGAAGGCATTTCAAATTTTTGCCCTCAGAAGATTATAAAATAGGTCAAAATAAGATATAAATAAAATTACTTGTATGCTGTATTGTACCCTAAGCAAAGTAGTTTCTCTTTGTTCTATTTTCCTTTCAAATCAGGCCCAAATGCATTGTTTAACATAGCTCACCAGAGATTATGCAATCAGCCCAAATAATTACAGCATGAAGGATGTCCAAAATTAGAACACTCTGAATCTCCCTCAATTATTTCTTTCCCGAGGAGAAATGAAAGAACAAAAAGGAAATCTCCTCCAATTAAAAGTCCAAAGAAATTAAAGTTTAAAATGTTTGCCCTAAATAACAGGCAAGGGAATCCCGATAAGGTTAACAGCTAATCTTTCAGCAGAAACTCTGCAAGCCAGAAGGGAGTGGCAGGACATATTTAAAGTGATGAAAGGGAAAATCCTACAACCAGGATTACTCTACCAGCAAGAAACTCATTCAGATTCAATGGAGAAATTAAAGCCTTTACAGACAAGCAAAAGATAAGGGAATTCAGTACCACCAAACCAGCTTTACAACAAATGCTAAAGGAAATTCTCTAGGAAAGGAAACACAAGAGAAGGAAAAGACCTACAATGACAAACCCAAAACAATTAAGAAAATAGTAATAGGAACATATAGATCAATTATTACCTTAAATGTAAATGGATTAAATGCTCCAACCAAAAGACACAGACTGGCTGAATGGACACAAAAACAAGACTCATATATATGTTGTCTACAAGAGACCCACTTCAGACTTAGGGACACATACAGACCGAAAGTGAGGGGATAGAAAAAGATATTCCATGCAAATGCAACTCAGAAGAAAGCTGGAGTAGCAATTATCATATCAGACAAAATAGACTTTCAAATAAAGACTATTACAAGAGGCAAAGAAGAACACTACATAATAATCAAGGGATCAATCCAAGAAGATATAACAATTGTAAATATTTCTGCACCCAACATAGGAGCACCTCAATACATAAGGCAAATACTAACAGCTATAAAAGGGGAAATGGGCAGTAACACAATCATACTAGGGGACGTTAAACTCCACTTTCACCAATGGACAGATCGTCCAAGATGAAAATAAATAAGGAAACACAAGCTTTAAATGACACATTAAACAAGATGGACTTCATTGATATTTACAGCACATTCCATCCAAAAACAACAGAATACACTTTCTTCTCAAGTGCTCACGGAAAATTCTCCAGGATAGATCATATCTTGGGTCACAAATCAAGCCTTGGTAAATTTCAGAAAATTGAAATCATGTGAAGTATCTTTTCCGATCACAATGCTATGAGACTAGATATCAATTACAGGAAAAAATCTGTAAAAAATACAAGCACATGGAGGCTAAACAATACACTATTAAATAACCAACAGATCACTGAAGAAATCAAAGAGGAAATCAAAAAACACCTACAAACAAATTACAATGGAAACACAACAACCTAAAACCTATAGGATGCAGCAAAAGCAGTTCTAAGAGGGAAGTTTATAGCAATACAATCTTACCTCAAGAAACAAGAAACATCTCAAATAAACAACCTAACCCTACACCTAAAGCGATTAGAGAAAGAAGAACAAAAAAACCCCAAAGTTAGCAGAAGGAAAGAAATCATAAAGATCAGATCAGAAATAAATGAAAAAGAAATGAAGGAAATGATAGCAAAGATCAATAAAAGTAAAAGCTGGTTCTTTGAGAAGATAAACACAATGGATAAACCATTAGCCACACTCACCAAGAAAAAAAGGGAGAAGACTCAAATCAATAGAATTAGAAATGAAAAAGGAGAGGTAACAACTGACACTGCAGAAATACACAATATCATGAGAGATTAGTACAAGCAACTCTATGCCAATAAAATGGACAACCTGGAAGAAATGCACAAATTCTTAGAAAAACACCATCTTCCGAGACAGAACCAGGAAGAAATAGAAAATATAAACAGACCGATCACAAGCACTGAATTTGAGACTGTGATTAAAAATCTTCCAACAAAAAAAGCCCAGGACCTGATGGCTTCACAGGTGAATTCTATCAAACATTTAGAGAAGAGCTAACACCTATCCTTCACAAACTCTTCCTAAATATAGCAGAGGGAGGAACACTCCCAAACTCATTCTACAAGGCCACCATCACCCTGACCACAAAACCAGACAAAAATGTCACAAAGAAAGAAAACTACAGGCCAATATCACTGATGAACATAGATGTAAAAATCCTCAACAAATACGAGCAAACAGAATTCAACAGCACATTAAAAGGAGCATACACCATGATCAAGTGGGGTTTACCCCAGGAGTGCAAGGATCTTCAATTTATGCAAACCAAACAATGTGATAAACCATATTAACAAACTGAAAGAGAAAAACCATATGATCATCTCAGTATATGCAGAAAAAGCTTTTAACCAAATTCAACACCGATTTATGATAAAAACCGTCTGGAAAGTAGGCATAGAGGGAACTTACCTCAACATAATAAAGGCCTTACATGACAAACCCACAGCCAACATCGTTCTCAGTGGTGATAAACGGAAAGCACTTCCTCTAAGGTCAGGAACAAGACAAGGATATCCACTCTCACCAATATTATTCAACATAGTATTGGAAGTTTTAGCCACAGCAATCAGAGAAGAAAAAGAAATAAAAGGAATACAAATCAGAAAAGAAGTAAAGCTGTCACTGTTTGCAGATGACATGATACTCTACATAGAGAATCCTAAAGATGCTACCAGAAAACTACTAGAGCTAATCAGTGAATTTGGAAAAGTAGCAGGATTCAAAATTAATGCCGAGAAATCTCTTGCATTCCTATACACTATTCATGAAAAATCTGGAAGAGAAATTAAGGAAATCCTCCCATTTACCACTGCAACAAAAAAAATGTGATACCAAGGAATAAACCTACTTAAGGAGACAAAAGACCTGTATGCAGAAAACTATAAGACACTGATGAAAGAAATCAAAGATGATACAAACAGATCGAGAGGTATACCATGTTCTTGGATTGGAAGAATCAACATTGTGAAAATGACTACACTACCCAAAGCAATCTACAGATTTCATGCAATCCCTATCAAACTACCACTGGCATTTTTCACAACTAGAACAAAAAATTTCACAATTTGTATGGATGCACAGAAGATCCCAAATAGCTAAAGCAATCTTGAGAAAGAGAAATGGAACTGGAGGAATCAGGCTCCCAGACTTCAGACTATACTACAAAACTACAATAATCAAGACGGTATAGTACTGACCCAAAAACAGAAATATAGATCAATGGACCCGGATGGAAAGCCCAGAAATAAACCCATGCACATATGGTCACCTTATTTTTTGATTAAGGAGGCAAGAATATACAATGGAGAAAAGACAGCCTCTTCAATAAGTGGTGCTGGGAAAACTGGACAGCTACATGTAAAAGAATGAGATTAGAACACTCCCTAACACCATATACAAAAATAAACTCACAGTGGGTTAATGACCTAAATGTAAGGCCAGACTCTATAGAAGTGTTAGAGGAAAACAGGCAGAACACTCTATGACATAAAATCACAGCAAGATCCTTTTTGACCCACCTCCTACAGAAATGGAAATAAAAACAAAAATAAACAAATGGGACCTAATGAAACTTCAAAGCTTTTGCACAGCAAAGGAAAACATAAACCAAGAACAAAAAGACAACCCTCAGAATGGGAGAGAATATTTGCAAATGAAGCAACTGACAAAGGATTAATCTCTAAAATTTACAAGCAGCTCATACTGCTCAATATCAAAAAACAACCCAATCCAGAAACGGGCAGAAGACCTAAATAGACAATTCTCCAAAGAAGATATACAGATTGCCAACAAACACATGAAAGGATGGTCAACTCACTAATCATTAGAGAAATGCAAATCAAAACTACAATGAGGTATCACCTCACACCAGTCAGAATGGCCATCACCAAAAAATCTACAAACCATAAAAGCTGCAGAAGGTGTAGAGAAAAGGGAACACTCTTGCACTGTTGGTGGGAATGTGAATTGATACAGCCACTATGGAGAACAGTATGGAGGTTCCTTAAAAAACTACAAATAGAACTCCCATATGACCCAGCAATCCAACTACTGGGCATATACCCAGAGAAAACCATAATTCAAAAAGAGTCAGGTACCACAATGTTCATTGCAGCTCTGTTTACAATAGCCAGGTCATGGAAGCAACCTAAATGCCCATCAACAGACGAATGGATAAACAAGATATGGTACATAAATACAATGGACTATTACTCTGTCCTAAAATGGAATGAAATTGGGTCATTTGTAGTGATGTGGATGGACCTAGAGACTGTCATACAGAGTGAAGTACATCAGAAAGAGAAAAACAAATATTGTATATTAACGCATATATGTGGAACCTAGAAAAATGGTACAGATGAACTGGTTTGCAGGGCAGAAATAGAGACACAGATGTAGAGGACAAGCGTATGGACACCAAGTGGGGAAAGTGGCGGGGGGTTGGTGGTGGTGGGATGAATTGGGAGATCGGGATTGACATATATACACTAATATGTATAGAATGGTTAACTAATAAGAACCTGCTTTGTAAAAAAGTAAATAAAATTCAAAAATTCAAGAAAAAAAAAAGAACTTTCTGCCCAAGAAATGGATGGTGGTATGGACCAGCCCAGAAGTCTTGTTAACCATCTACAGTAAAGGAAGTTGAACAAAAACATGCTAAAATGAAAATGCATACAATTTTCCTAAAGAACTGAAAACTCAAATATAAATATTCTTTAAATGCAAAGTGTCAAGGCCTACTGTTGGAACAGTAGGATGCTATAGTTGGAAGCTATTCACTAGTACTAAATAGACAGGTCATAGAGTTAGTTATCAATTCATCTTCTTTGTATCTAGTTAGTTATCTCCTCAGGCTTGCTCAACCTTACCCTATTGTCATACTGTTTTAAACTGGTACTTAGGCACGTTCCCCAGATAGTCTTACTTGAGGGGCTCCTGAAATCAACCTGCCTAAATGGGAAACATTGGAAACCTACATCCAAATAACAGGCGGAATTTGAAATCTGTTGCATCATTATAGGCCACCATCCAATATACGTAGAAGAAACCCTCAACAATTCTGGGTACACCCAAAGTAACTTGACCTTACCAAGCTAGTCTGCTCTCTACTCCTACCTTATTTTCTGACTATCAGTCCTATTCCTCATGGCTTATGGAAACCCTTAATAATTTCTTCTTGAGGGCCGGTTTCTTGATCCTTTTGTGATAGCTGCTAACAATAACTGATGGGATTCCCATGGCTGTGCCTAATAATTTGAAACTCCTCAGATACAATCACCTCCAAGGATCCACACTCAGACAGTATCCCTTATGGCTGGCCCGACAGGTGAGATTCCACAGTCTCAGTCCAGACTTATGGTTTAGTTGCTTTGACTACAGAACACACCTGCCCGCCTCCCAACACACAGACACACAACAGTTCATTTATATGCTGAAATGTGTTTGCTTTGTATATGGCAGTTAGGGAGAAAGTTTGGATGAGAGAAATTTATCTGAGGACGTACAATCAGTATAGCTTTATTTATTTATTTTTATAAATTTATTTTATTTATTTTTGGCTGTGTTATGTCTTCATTGCTGCGCGTGGGCTCTAGTTGTGGCAAATGGGGGCTACTCTTTGTTGTGGTACGAGGGCTTCTCATTGCAGTGGCTTCTCTTGCTGCAGAGCACAGGCTCTAGGTGCATGGGCTTCAGTAGTTGTGGCTCGTGGACTCAGTAGTTGTTGCACGCCAGCTCAGTTGTGGCTCATGGGCTCTAGAGCACAGGCTCAGTAGTTGTGGCGCACGGGTTTAGTTGCTCCGTGGCATGGGGATCTTCCCAGACCAGGGCTCAAACCCGTGTCCCCTCCATTGGCAGGAGGATTCTTAACCACTGTGCCATCAGTGAAGTCCCAGTATAGCTTTATTTCAGTGTTTTTAATGACTGTAAACTATCCTCTATCATATGGATGCATTATTATTTATTTGATCATTCTTCTATTAATGGGCATTTACTTTATTTTCAGATTTTTATAAACAATACTGAAATAAACATCCTATTAAGTATGCCCTTATATACTGGTGGGATTGCCAAGTCAAAGACATAAATAATATAAATATACATGTATGTAAATATAAAGTATAAATATAAATCTCCAGGTCGCTTTCTAAAATATTTGTAATGCTTCACATCTCCACTATCAACAGGTAATTATCTTTTTACTATTGTCCATCTAATGGGTGTAAAATGTTATTTAACTGTTTCTTTTAGATTTCCTAACTGCAAGTAAAATTTCATCATTTTTTCATATATTTGTTGGCCATTTGCATTTGCTTTTTTGTAAAGTTTCTTCAGTAATTTTTTGTCCATTATCCTTTTGGATTATCTTTTCCATATCACTTTGTAAGAGTTCTTATAGTTTTACAAATATTTGTTTCCATTTCTATCATTTGTCTATGAATTTTGTTTATCAATTGTTTATAGTATTTTTGCAATCAAAATTTCTAATTTCATTGTGAAATATGTTTACCTTTTATTTTATAGTCTTTGGATTTCTAGTCTTAGCTAAGAAGTTTCCATGAATCCCAAATTATACATTTAAATTCATTTATTTTCTTACAAGATTTCATGGACTAATTACATATGTATTTAATACATTGGAATTTATTTGGGGGTATCTTATAATGTGGAGATCCATTTTCTGTATCTTTCAGATGGATTCACAATTGTGTCAGGACTGTTAAAAATTTATTTTCTGACAGAATTGAGCTACATATAACTAATATATTAAAATCTCATATATGCTAATATATATCTCTGTATTCCTAGTATGTTCTAGTGATATGTTTTCTATTTCTTTACCAAACTCATATTTATTTCACTAAAGAAATTCTTTATTCTTATATTGATTAAAGCACTTATTTTATTTTTATTAGCTATTTTAGAACATATACATTCATATAAGTTCAAGATGATTTTATATGTCTCCGAAAACATAAATTTGTTGGGATTCTAACTATAATTGCATTAAATTTATGTACTATTTTCAGAAATTAATATTTACTGGCTTTGAATGTTCTACACAGAAACATTGACATAAGGGATATCTAAAGTTTATTACAGTTAAAAAGTATGAACTAGATATATATCTAGCTATCTAGCTGTCTAGTTATACTTTAACCTGGATGGATAGATCTTAAAAAAATTAAGTTAAAAAAGAGTAAGACACAAAGTAATATGTAATGTATGACATTTTTGTCCATTTAAAAAAATATAAAACATAGTATAAATATATTATTTATAAACACCTATATATGTAGTAAAAATAGTTTTTAAAAAGTAAGTGGAAAAGCTGAATATCAACTCAGGAAAGTGGTCATCTCTGAAGAGAGAGAGAGAGAAGTAGGATGGTGAGAGGAGTTTTACGTATATGAAATTTATACCTCAGTTTAAAAAATATTTGAAGCATATAGCAAAAATGCTAACATTTGTTCAAAATAGATGATAAGTACACAGGTTACATAATTTTCCATAAGTTTGAAATATTTCATAATTTACTGATTACTTGTTAAATATTTCTTCTTTATTTTTGAAGTTCAGAAATCTCACTGGTATATGGCTATTTGTTGTTTTTCTTTCACTCTGCTGGTTCTTGCTGTGCCCTTTTGATCCCCAAAATCAAGCTTCTATTGTAGCTTACGGGTACTTTTCTTCTATGGTTTCTCCTCCATTTGTTTTTTCCTCTCTTATTGCTCCTATTATTATAGACTATCTGGTTCTGTCATCTATTTATCCTATCTTTTCACCCATTATTCCCATTTTAACATTCTAAAAAATTTGCTCTGGATTATAGAATACATCTTCTAGTTTATCTTCTAGGTCAACTATATTCATTGTTTTATGCTGATTCTAATGAATTTTGTATTTAAGCAAGCATTTGTCCAAGAAATCTTTATATTTATACTTTTGTGGTAACTTTTCAATTCTAATCTAGAATTTACCTTAGTGTGTTTCATCTTGTCTCCATTAACTCTGTTTCAATTCTGTACTGAATGTTCAGTGTGATCCCCCCTTCTTCAAGCTATTGATTCCCCTTAAAGGTGAAACAATTTACTTTTCTTGCTCATTTGAGGGCATAAACAATCCTGCCTACCCGTTAATCAACTGCAGTGAGTTCCTTCAGTGGTCTCTACATGTCAAGCTGTTGGACTCTCATAGGCAGTGGTGAGTCAGTAGCTAATGAGGCACTGTGAGTACAAGTGGAATACCTCTCCTTATGGTAATATAATGGATTAGTTCAACTCAGCTTGCAAGCCCCCTCAAGACAAGCTTGCATCAACATGGCTTCTTCTAGAGCTGGAAGCTGACAGTGGTCAAGGTTAATTCTCACCCACCATCTGTACGTGTCGAACAGACATACTCTGGCTATATGCTGATCTCCACCTAGCAACTTCAGGTTAGTAGACTTCCTCCAAATTCTCCCAGAGAAATAGGCATCCTCTCAAATAACACATTCCCCATTCTTGTTCCACCCCTCCACTATAATAAACAGTGAAAGAGAACCTGCCCTTCAATGGATCATATCTATAAAGATACAGACAAGTTCAGCAGGTATATCAAACTTAGTTGAACTGTTTTAGCATGATTAAAAAGTGAGCATTTAGGGCTTCCCTGGTGGCACAGTGGTTGAGAGTTCACCTGCTGATGCAGGGGACAAGGGTTCGTGCCCCGGTTCGGGAAGATCCCACGTGCCGCAGAGCGGCTGGGCCCGTGAGCCATGGCCACTGAGCCTGTGCGTCCGGAGCCTGTGCTCCGCAACGGAAGAGACCGCAACAGTGAGAGGCCCGCGTACCGCAAAAAAAAAACAAAAACGTGAGCATTTAACATTCAGATTCTTAGATCACCCTTTATGGAGAGAGGTAAAGGTATAAGGTAATAATGCACTAATTCAAGAGGTAATTTGTGAGACTCTGGGCATAAGCAGAGCTCCTCCAGGGACCAAGTTAAAAAAAATGTATCTCACAGTTGATCTCCCGCCACAGAGTACCCAGAATAGAACCGAGCAACTCTGGGGCACCTTGTGGATTTCATTCTATGGAAGTCTCCTGAGATGACAACCCTTGATATGGACATGGATATGCCCATGGAAGGTAGTGGAATCAGTGAGGTTTCTCCAGGAGGTTCTTCTAGCAGTGAAGGAAACAGAACAAGAAAACAAGGTCAATGTGGAGGCTCTGTAGTGACTACAGCTGCCAGACAGTCAGACTTGGTTGTGATTACATGTGAGACATCCTTATTTGAGAACTTCTAGAACTAACCGAGGTGCATCTTGGGTGGGGGGACTGAGATCACTGTTCATGTATAGGTACACTATTAAGCCAATAGATAGTTGGGTAGCATGGTAAAAATAACCAACTCTTATCAAGTGCTTTCTATGTACCAAGAAATGTGCCAAGTGCCTCTTTTACTTGTATTAACTTATTTAATCCTCTCACCTACTCTGAGTTTGTTACTGTTATCACACCCTATTTTACAGGTGAGAAAACTGAGACTTAAAAAATAAAATGACTAGTCTAATGTCACAAATCTTCAAAACCTGTGAACTCTTTAATCTCTGCATTCTATATTATATATATTAGAACTGGACACTTCACACTGGGTAAATATTGACGCCCATAACAATACCTGGTTGTAAACTAATAGGCACCAAAAAGAGTTTAAGGACACAGAAACTTCTAAAAGAGATAAGCCAGCTAAGTAAGGCATAAGTTGTCAAAAAGTTGATCAAAGGCTGCCACAACCAGAAGCCAATCACAGACGACCTACAGGATCAGATTTGTCATCTGTTAAACATATTGAAAACATTATTAAAGACATACCTGTGAAGATTTACCAAAGTCTCTTTTAGCTCAAGATGATGAACTGACCCAGGAATTAAACTCAAGTTTCATCAGGCAAGTATTTAAAATGTGTCTCAGATTTTATTGAAAAAAAAAAAACTGATGAATCATCACAAGAAATACAGAATAACTGTACTGAAGCAAAGGGAAACTCGACAAAATATGTGAAGTAATACATTTTCAAATTTTTTTCATTGTGGGGATAAAAGAACAATTTCATAGGAAATGAATCTAGCCCCTTGATAACTTTGTAGGAAGGGCTCTTCAGGTAAATTTTGAAATGCTACTTTGAATGAGCTAAACTCTCCAGGTTCTAGGATTCAGAACCCTGAATCGGTCTGAATTCTCTGAACTGTTAGAGTCAAGTAGCCAATTGCTCTTTGTGCTTGTATGAGGTTCTTTATATATATAAAAAATAAGGCTCAGAGATCTCAACACAACCACCAACCTTATTAAATGTAATGTCTGTCAAACAGAATGAATGGGAATCAATTCATAAACTCTTTTAGAGTTCACAGTAAAAATGGGTGACCGAAGATAAAGCCAGACATCTTTCTTCATGATTAGAAATGTTTCAGAAAAGTTACCTTCCACCAAAAACACAAACAAGGGAAATGGATACCTAACCTCACCTGGTCTTTTTTACAAGCAAGTTACCATTTAATAAGTGATATGTCAAATGGTTGCATATAAAATATTGTCAATATATGTTTGGCCGCTTAGTTGGTGATCAATTGTATAGTCTTCCCATGATAGCTATACAACCACCACAGCTACACAGCTATAGAAATAGGAATGTAGTGTACGTTCCTTGTATTTGGTTAATCATTAAAGACTTTAACTATAACCCATCCATGTATTCATTCACTCAACAAACATTTATTGATCTATTGATCTCCTACTATGAGACGGAGATAGAGAAGTTAAAAAAAAATAAAAAGACAAAAATCTCTTCTCTTCCTAGCTAACAATGCAAGAATTATATTTGAGGAAAATAATTTCTCTTTGCCTTATTAGTGAGTGGTATTTCCATAGCAGCTTCCTGAGAAAAGTATCGTTATGAATATGTACAAAGCAAATTTCATTAGTCTTGACCAGGGGTTAGTAAACTTTCTCTGAATATGTCCAGATAGTAAATATTTTCATCTTTGCAGGCTATATGTTCTCTGTCGCAAATATTCGACTTTGCCCTTGTAGCACCAAAGCCGCCATAAATAATATGTTCCAATATAAATTTTTTTTTTTCACACAAAATTAGGTGGTTGTCTGAATTTGGCCCATGGGCCTAGTTTGAGTCTTTATCTTGACCATTTTCAAATTAAAAGGAAAAAAATCTTAATTGATTAGAAATGGATTATCGGATGAAGTTAGTTAATTTTACATTTAAATAGAATATACATAGATGGCCTACATAAATTAAGATACAAGATTGTGTAAACTTATAATCTACACGTTTATGTGTCAAATGGATAAAGAAATGACAAAAAATGATAGCAGAAAGCTGTTGAATTGTACTGCCAAAAACCTATAGAAAATGTGTCTTTAGATCAAGCTCATATTGGAAGTGACTTTTCCCACCAAGAAGATATAAAAATTGCCTCCAATTGCAAAAAACCATAGAACTCTGCTCACACAGAGCAATGGGGCCACCAAAAAATACAAGTATGGTTACATAATATTCTGGTTTGAAATACAGAGCTGCAGCAGCATAGTTCCACAGATGGAATTAAGCCTTTTGTACAATTGATAAAAACTCAGATTATAAGAAAATCTATTCTGAGCCGGTACATAAGCAAAAACTCAGTCTTAGCAATAATATCCCTGAAACCTTATTACTAAGTATGAGGGGGACAAGAGCATTAGAACACACAAACTAGAGGCCATATGAAACCATAACCCTTCCCTTAAACATACTGATTAAGGGTTATCAGAAATTCCTTTCTGAGGAAGAATCAGGGAATGAGAATGAGGACCTCCTCTACCTCCTATGTTTCTCATTCCAGAGCATGACATTAACCTTTCTCAACTGATGCTTTTATAATCTTCATAATGTCATGAGTCAAGAAGCCACCTTGAGTGCAATTAAATATTGATACCTACATTTTTCAGACCTACCTGATTATTAAAGTTAAGCCGCCGTTGCCCACAAAAGCCAACTCTAATGGGTTTCCACTGATCCAGGAGGCTACAACTTGATTATCAAGAAGGATAATAAGTACAATTGTTTTGATATATAGCAAGTACACAAACATCTAAGAGTTCATAATACTAAACAGTAATTCATTGGACAACATTGGAGGTTGTAGACACCCACCAACTCATTACTATAAAAAAATGATAAAGGGAAAGCACTAAACATTTACCTTACTTTTTTTTTTTTTTTAACAACTATACCTCAGGGTATCCAAATATTTGAAGAGGGAAAAATGTATTTTTTATACAAGGATTCTAGCTAACAAAGGCAAAATGAAGGATGGTATTAGGAAAAACTTTTTTGCAACCCTGAATATCATAATAGTTCAAAGCCATTATCATCCTGGTTTTAAAATCATCAGAGGAAATATTAATGGGAACTTAAACAAGCAGGAGGGATCAGAATGATATACCTGAAGGCACTGATCACTCTTGACAACACTAAAAATGGGACCACATATTATATGTCTTATGATTTCTTGCAAGAGAAAGTACATAAAACCACGTATGAAGTACTCTTACATAAAATTCAATTTAACCTGAATCTAATCATGCCTCCAGATCTAACTCATAGTTTGCAGGAAATACAAGCTGAACATACCACAAAATATCAGCCAAAGCTAGAATGTGAGCCATTCTACAGGACAATGGACCTATGTTCTCTAACAAATCAATTGCATGATAAAGAGGGACTTGGGGATTATTACAGAATAAATGAGACTTAAGACACAGATCAATCAAATGCAAACCAACTGTAAAAAGGCATTTTGAGACAATCATGGGAATCTAAACATGGGCTGAGTGTTAGATGAATTTAAGTAATTATTGTTAGATGTGATAATGATGTAATGGGTATGCAAAAAATATCCTTATAAGTTAGAGATGCATACAGAAGTATTTGTGTTAAATGACATACGTATAGGATTTAATTTAAAATACTCCAATAAAAAAATGGGAGACACAGTAACACAAAAGAGTAAACTGTTGGAAATTGTCGAAACTGATTAATGGATACGCGGGAGTTCATTACAGTATTATTATTTGTTCTAATTTTGTGTACGTTAGACAATTTTGGGGATAAAGACTTTAAAATGCTGGTACCCAGACTGGCAAAACCAAGTAAACCACCCTCAATATAGAAAGTGAGCAAAATGAGACTGGTTTTGAATTGGATGAGCTTATATGCTATGTTCACATACAATCAAGTATGCTATTTTAAATTTGAAATTACCCAGTATTTTGGCTCAATTTTCTAGTCTTTAATTACTAAATAGTCAATAAGCTAGCCTTACATTCAGTAAAGTCATTTCCTGTTTTCCCATTATAAAGGAAAGGATCTGTGTTTCATTCTGTGTGTGAACGTTCATGTTAATCAAATTATCAGTATCTGTCCAAATCTCGAATACTCAATGTCATATAAAGACAAAGAGCTGTTGATTATCAAGAAGTCAGAGATAGGTCAAAGCACTGAAGAGTGTGTTTGTGCAGACACAGAGCCAAACAAGCTTTCATTACTAAAACGTAAAAATGCAAGAAATGCCAATGGCATTTTTAAATAGAGGCAGAGTATTAATAGATAGAGGGTAGTGGTAATATGGAGCCCAATCTGGTTGCAGTTCAAAAGATGATCAGAAAATACTCCAAATGGCAAGAGTAGTATTCTCTTCATAGAGTAGTATGTCTTTATACTGAGACATTTTCTTCTTTGCTTTACATTTCAAAAGTTCTTCAACAAATATATATCATCTGTGAAATCAAAGTTAATTGTAAGAAAATAAACGCAAAAATATATGGGAAGGTGTATGATACCTAGGTGATCTCATGAATGTGAGTTTAGTCTATGTACATGAAATACAAAGCAACGGTGCTCAAGATCAGAAAAAGGACAAGACAACCAGGTCTGTAAAGATGCTATTCTTTCAAAATATTAAGGAATAAGGTTATGTAGCTACAGACAACCTTTCTAGAAGGGAATAAGTAAGCTTTGCTTGTTGAAATTGTATTATGGACAAAGTTATGTGCAAAGAACATAAAGTCGGGGACTTTTGCCTGTTTTTGTTAATTGCTTCATCCCTGGTACTTAGAGGAGTACCTGGTGCATAGTTGGCATTTAAATATTTGTTAAATGAAGGAATAATTCAATGCATTTTCTCAATCTTCCAAATAATCCTTTGAAATAGAAGATGGTAGAGGGATAGTGGAGAGATCAGGTAATTTGCACAAGATCACATGGGCGGGCTTCCCTGGTGGCGCAGTGGTTGAGAGTCCGCCTGCCGATGCAGGGGACACGAGTTCGTGCCCCGGTCCGGGAAGATCCCACATGCCGCGGAGCGGCTGGGACCGTGAGCCACGGCCGCTGAGCCTGCACGTCCGGTGCCTGTGCTCCGCAACGGGAGAGGCCACGACAGTGAGAGGCCCGCGTACCGCAAGGAAAACAAAAAACAAAAAACAAAAAAAAAGATCACATGGGCAATATAGACTGGAACCAGAAGTATCTGACTCGAAAAATGTTTGCACTCTTCACACAAATTCACTGAAACTGTGTGTCTTGTAATATTATTTGTGTGGCACTAGTAAAATTAAGGTGCACCAGTAGGTATCATTTGGAATCAGTCAACCTACAATGCACCCAATAAACACTACAAAAGTCAGCCTTAGTCCTGCAAATTGTAGCCTATTACTATATGGAAATGGAGAAGGTTAAAGTTGTGATAGTAAGTGCAACCAACGAGAACAGTTAACAAAAGATCTAGGAAATAAATCTACGTAACATGACTGTAGGTGTGCTAAAATTGGGTGATACAAATTTTAAGGCTTGTAAAACTACAGAGAAGGAAAAGGAGATCCCATAATGTTGAAGGGACTGACCTTGAAAGTCATAGTGAAGAATATAAAAGAAATCTCAGGTGAGGGGAACAAAACGAGTAAATGCAAGCAGGAAGCCTGCGACGAGACCACTCAGCTCCACTCTACGATCTTAGTGAATTCCTGTCCTTTTCTAGACCCCAATTTCCTTGCATTGAAAGAGGTGGCTCTATTAGTACAATAGACATTTATCTGCTGAACCATTTCCCAAATCTACTGTTTTCCGAAAATTTCCTCTTCTCCCTGCCCCTCACTCCCCTCTGCAGTATACAGGGTTATAGAGGGAGCAGCCGTGTTTCCACAAGATCAACCCATCTTCTTTTACCACAATGTTTTGCCCCAGAATTGGGGGTACCTGAACCAAAAATGAGAACCCCTCCCCCATTAATTTGAACAAGAATTATGACATTCCAGTCTCCATATGATTGGTCTCTGGAAGAAAGGGAATGTAAAACCCAAGATCTGTGCAAAAATGAAAGAGCTAGTTTGTATCAAGATTGATGAACCAAGCAGACAAGCAATGTAGCAAAAAGGTGAGAGTACGAAAAAGACAGTCACTGGTTCTATAAGATGTCCCACTCTCCTTAAATAGTACATCTTTCTCCCTTTTCTTAAGCCAGCTAAAGCAGAGCTTAGTTATCTACTGCAAAATTCCTGTCCCATACAACTAGAAACTTTTAAAGTCATTTTTGGTTTTCCTATTCTCAAATTGCACAGGTATATTATGCTATACTTGTGGCACAGCATGCACATAAAACTGACTCAAGTGTGGTTAGAATGCAAGCCCCGTGAGAGCAGAGATATTTGGTGTGCTCACCGATGTACCCTAAGTGCCTAGAACAGTCCCTGGCACACAGTGGCTGCTCAATATACGTTGTATGAAGACAAAGATATATAGGAGATCAGTGAGCCATCTATTTCCACATATCAGTGGAGCCACATTACAGGTAATAGGCAAGGGACCCCTAAGAATAAATGTTATCTAGAAAGAGTTAGGGAGCCTATGCGGAACCACCAATATAACAAAAGTCAGGTTTCAGAAAAATATTTCAAAGAATTCCTGTTGGTTTTGAAATAAATAGAAAAATACTTGGAATTGACTTTAAAAGCATACGTGGACTGGCCCCTAACCATACCACCCACAAAACTCTCAGAAAGCTCCTCGTCAAGTCAATGCTTAAGCCACACGGCTTTCTTTGTTTTTTTTTTATTTAAAAAAAAATGAAAGAAAGCTGCTCAATATCACTAACTATTAGAGAAACGTAAATCAAAATTACAATGAGGTATTACCTCACACCAGTTAGAATGGGCATCATCAGAAAATCGACAAACAACAAATGCTGGATAGGGTGTGGAGAAAAGGGAACCGTCTTGCACTGTTGGTGGGAATGTAAATTGATACAGCCACTATGGACAACAGTATGAAGGTTCCTTAAAAAACTAAAAATAGAATTACCATATGCCCAGCAATCCCACTACTGGGCATATACCCAGAGAAAACCATCATTCAAAAAAGAGTCATGTACCAAAATGTTCATTGCAGCTCTACTTACAATAGCCAGGACATGGAAACAACCTAAGTGTCCATCATCGGATGAATGGATAAAGAAGATGTGGCACATATATACAGTGGAATATTACTCAGCCATAAAAAGAAACGAAATGGAGATATTCGTAATGAGGTGGATG
>RJWK010039636.1:6618-20404 GCA_004363435.1 Platanista minor | reverse complement strand
TAAATAAATAAATAAATAAATAAATAAATAAATAAATAATAAAAAACAAACAAACAAAAAGGGCTTCCCTGGTGGTGCAGTGGTCGAGAGTCCGCCTGCCGATGCAGGGGACGCGGGTTCGTGCCCCGGTCCCGGAAGATCCCACATGCGGCGGAGTGGCTGGGCCCGTGAGCCATGGCCGCTGAGCCTGCGTGTCCAGAGCCTGTGCTCCGCAACGGGAGAGGCCACAAGAGCGAGAGGCCCGCGCACCGCAAAAAAAACCAAAAAACAAAAAACAAAAACAAAACAAAACAAAAAAAACCCTGAGACACCGGCTGAGGAAAAGTCCAGGACTTCTGCCATTGTTCTCCTCACCTTTGGGGCTAATTAGCCACCACTGGGCCAAATTAGCTCCACCAGGAACAAAGACGGTGGGGCAGGGAGAGAAAAACAAAGCACTTCCCAGGGACTGGAGGTCACGCTCCAGGCCTGATGCTGGGAAAGCAAACCCGAGGGGCGTGCAGCCTGCAGAACTGGGGTCCAGCTCCCAGGTGCCTGCTGTACCCTCACGTGATGGGTTCCCCGCAGCATTCTCTAAGAAGAACACGACAAGTACATGCCCGCGTGCACCGCACACATCCTGTCCTCATACCGCGCTGCGCTCAAGCCTGTGCCCCTCAAGGTCTTCATGCACCCAGTGGCACGGCGGGGTGAGCCCTGCATTCGGAATCAAGGAACACGATCCAACAGACAAAATCTTTCTTCCCCTCCAAAGGAGTTCCCCAGCTCTAAAAAGCCTGCCTTGATTCTACATCAATGTCTTCTCTCTGGTCTTGGTATCTTCGAGAAGAAAAGAATGACTGAGAAGTTTTTTGACCTGAGAAGCTTGCTCCTCTTTTCCTAACCCTGGGAGTCTGGGCTTCCCTCCAAATTCCCTGTTTCCTAGCTGTGTGGCCAAGACTAGGTGCTTGCCCTCTCTGGGCTTCAGTATCACAAACAAGGCTGCTTTGCTTTGAGCACTGAGTCCTGTAAAGTATATGAAGTGCCTTGTGGTTGGCCCTTCATTTCCAAACCCTCTTTGCAAGGATTCTCAAAGTCACTCCTGTCTTACGTCGCCCAGTCAGAGAAGGAAGGGCTCAGGTCTACCGAGACGGCCCTTTTCACTTCCTGCCCAGCGTCCCCAGGAGACCAACTTTCCGGTTCCCTCAGGATTCATGGGGGAACTGCCCACATGGCCCAGCCTCTTGGAGCACAAGATCCTGGCTAGCTCGCCCCACAAAGCAGGGCCTGAGGACTTGACTGGCTCGTGTCCACCACCCCGTGTCCTGGGCCTCAGTTCTCTCTTGGCACCTGCTGTTAGAGGTTAATGTTTCTAGAAGCCCTTTGTGTACCAGATCTCTGTTTCCCGGGTCCAGGCCTGGTTCTGGTCCCTGATGAACTGACTCCTGGCCTGGGTCCCCACCCTGCTCCTTCTTGGCATGCTGGTATCTGCTCGGCTTGTTTTCAGCCCCTGATGCTCAGAGCTCACTCCCATTGGAGATTTCAGAGCTGTGGCTCAGAGATTTAAGACTCAGACCAGGGAAGGGACCTTAGAGCACAGATAGCATGTCTAATTCCTTAGTACAAAGATCCCCTCGAAGGCCAGCCAGCCAGCACACCTTCTTAAATTCCCATGATATCACAGGTACTGTAGTAAATCAGGAAATTCAAAAATAAATAAAACTTCAAGAAACTCACTATCCACTATGTAAACTTGTGTATACAAGATGAAATGATGGTTCCTCCTGGAGGCTGCTTGTCTGGGCTACAAGGGCACGTTCCCAGGACAGGGGCCTCCTTACTTTTGTTTAGTCCATCATCAGGTGTTCGTGATTGCTAAAACATTCTTTCTAATTTTGAGCCCATGTCTCCTCCTGTCTAGCTTCACCTCTTGGCTTTAGAATTTGAGGCCAGGTCTATCTGAAATCAGACTCCATTCTCATCAGCTGTGTGACCTTGAGCAAGTCTTCCAACCTCTCTGAGACTCAGTTTGCTTTGCCCAGCTGTACAATGAGCACACGACTCCCTGAGATGTATTGTATCACATGAGCTGAAGGGTTTCTCCCTGTACAACTGCTTTAACTGTTCTCAGGACAGAGAGCTTCTTCTGTTTCTCTTCTAGCTAAGCATTCATCTCACTCTGCTCCTTCTGCTTTCCTTCCCACTGCAGTCTCCCACCCACCAACGATGCCGACAACCTCCTGGTTGTCTCATCTGGGAGACCCTCCTCGGTTCCTCCCCGGATCTTGTGAAATGGTCCAGAGCCCTCCTTCAGAGGCCTCTCACTTGCGTCCTCCAACCCTGTGTTCTGAAGACTCCCTCCCTTCTGAAGACCCTTCCTCACCTGGGGCTGCTCCCAGCCCCTCCCCTCAGCCCTCTGCCCTTCTTGGCAGCAAGGAAGGTTCTGGAGCGCTTGCCCTGCCTGCTCTGAGCCCTCGGCATGTCTGTACCCATTTCATTCCTGCATAAGGCCACAAGGACTCTGACTCTCCCTCTACGGATGACGAAACTGGGTGGTGCTCAGAGTAGTTGAGTAACGTGCCCAAGGTCAACCAGCAGAATAGGCCTGGACACGCAGGTTATCTGGCATCTCCTAACCAGTCTGTCTCTGAGCAATTTTGTCCCCACTGAAGTCTCGTCGAGCTATTTGTTGACATCTGTCTGATGGGCATCTCCAGGGAGGACCCTTCCTTGCAGCTCTAGGTCCACATGTGAACTGCACGCAGGACATCTGCCTTCCATGGTCCGTGGCCACATCAGGATGAATGTGAACTCATTTTCTCTCCCTCCAAACCTGTCCACCCCGTCTTCTCCCACGTTGCCCGAGTGGGACAGCCCCCGACGCCCGCATCTCCACCTGCCTCTCCCGTCTCACCCCAGCTCAGCCTCTGTGCTGCCTGCTGAGTGCTCTCCATGTCTGCCCCTCCTCTCCATCCCCTATGCCATCGCCTAGGTTCTTCAGCCTTTGTTTCTTGCCTGGATTTCTCCACGTCGCCTAACTACCCTTCCTGTCCCTGTCGGACCTCCCGCGATTTGTCCTCCTGCCAGGTGTCCAGGTGCTTTTTCTAAAATTCTGCACTCTTTGCTTAAGCCCCTTCCCTGGTTAACCATTACCTTCAAGATAACATCCAAATTCCTCATCACGCGATCCCAGCCCCTTTCTCACCCGTACCCCTGCCTCTCAAGCCTCCTCCTCCACCCTCTGCCCCAGACTAACTGGATTGCTTGAGTTATCAAGATAATTACAAAAACAGCATAAACCTTTGGGTGCTCACCAGGGGCTGCACAAGTGTCTCTCTTCCTCCTTACATCCACCTGAGATGAGAAATTATTCATGCCTCCCAAGCGAGGCAACCGGGGTTCAAAGAGGTTAAGTCACTTGCCCAGAAACTGATTTGTCCAAAACCAGGTGTCAGTAGCTCCAAGACCCATGCTCTTTGCCACCAGGCTCTAGGAAATCGGCTAACTGCCCGGTGTGGATCACCTTCTGTGTCCTCCCCCAGCCCTCCCCAGGCTGATTCCTTCCAGTCTGAGTGCAAGGCTCGGCCCTCTGGAAAGCCAGGTTGGAACTCTGGCCCCCAGGCTGGCTTGGGTGTCTCAGAAGACTTTTATTTATCATATTCCGTTGAAGTGAATATCCCATCATTTGTATGATGCATCCTGGGCTTAATATTATCTCTTCAGGAAGACAAAACTCGCACCATGGGAAATGTACACATCCTCAAGCCTGTCTCACACTGTACACACACACACATACACACACACACCAAAAACTCCCATGCAAACAACTAAGTCAATCTCTGGGAGCCTGTCTGTCTTGGTCCAATTCCCAGTGTTACTAGGCCAAGCCTCTGGAGGAATTTTATCCCATTTGGATACCCCCGATGCCTGATACATGAATGAAACTTGAGGGGATAAATAATGAATAGCAAGAAAAACAGCTAACCTTTTTTGAGAACCTACAAAACACCAGCCATCGAGCTAGGTATTTGGCACGGATTGTCTTATTTTAATTGCTCACAATAGAAACTATGAGATAGGTAGTTTTCTTATCTACAGTTTATTGATGTGGAAACAAAAAATCAGAGAGGTTAAGCCAGTCACTTAAAGACCCACAGCTACAGTGATAAAGGACAGAGATTTTAAACTAGTTTGGCTGATGTTAGAGTTAGAAGTCTTAACCTTGGGCTGCATTTCTAGAGAATGAAGACTCTTTTCTGCGCCTCAGAAATGCTGTTCAGTGCCCCCACCTCCCTCCTTCCTACCTCCACCCCGGGCCAAACACAACAAGATCATTGTCATACTGCTTTCTTTTGTCAGTATCTCTCTTTTTAAAAAATCACATAAAAATTTAACAGCAATTCAAGCATCGCTTGTCCATGATGGAAAACAGTAGGATTAGTACCTCCTTTGATATGGATGCCACGATTTCAACCTATTCAACAGCTGAGGTACGCTATCACACTCAGTGAACATGTCTCCCACCTTAGCTTCTAGATCTTTCTCACAAAAACTAAGCCAGGTTGCACAAGTCTGGCATCTCTTCTACTTCTCTCAGCTGAAGACTTTATCATTTGTGAGATATATCCTTGACTTAGTATCATCTTTGCAGGAAGACAAACAAAAAACTCACATTGTGAATGTACACAGTGTTAATCCCTACTTCATGCCATATAGAAAAATAAACTCAAAGTGGATGATAGACATAAATGTAAGATTATAATGCTTCCAGAAGAAAACAAGTCAGAAAATCTTTGGGATCTTGAATTAGACAAATATTTCTTAAATACAACATCAAAAACACAACACATGAAAGAAAAAATGATAAATTGGGCTTCACCAAAATAAAAAGCTATTCTTAAAAAGACACTGTTAAGAAAACAGAAAGATAAGCCCCAGACTAGGGGACAATGTTTGCAAAACACATATCAGATAAAGGACTTGCCCAGAATATGTAAAAAAAAAAAAAAAAAAAAAAAAAAAAAAAATTCAAGAAAAAGAAAATAGTGCAATTTTAAAAATCTGACCAAATACTTTGCCAAGGAAGTTATATGGTCAAATCATCATATCAAAAGATATTCATCATTGTTTGTCATTAGGGAAATGCACATTTAAACCACCATAAGATACCAATATGCCTACATTAGAATTTCTACAAAATGCTGACAATACCAGGATATGGGACACACACGCACTGCTGTGAGAACTGATAAAATAACTTGGGAAAACAGTTGAGCAGCTTCCTAAAATGTTAAACATACACTTACCATATGACCCAGAAATGTTACTCCTAACTATTTACCCACGAGAAACGAACACTTATGTCCACACAAAACCTGGACATGAATGTTTATAATGGCTTTATTCATAATAGCCCCAACTGAAAACAACACAAATGTCCTTTAAATGATGACTAGGTAAACATGTTCTGGGGCATCCCTGCCATGGGTACCACTCAGCTGGAGAAAGGAACTGATGACTAACACTTGTGACAAAGAGGATTCATTCAAAGGCATTCAAGGAGGAGAAGAAGCCGGGCACAGAAAGGCTACACAGATCTAATTCCATATCTATGATATTCTGGAAAAGGCAAAACTCTAAGGATAGAGAACAGCTCAGTGATGCCAGGGACCAGGAGGGAAGGGTTTGACTACAAAGAGGCACAAGGGGACTTTTTTGGTGGAACTGCCCTGTATCTTGATTTGGGTGTAGGTTACATGACAGTATGCATTTGTCAAAACTCCGGGAACTGTACAATAAGAAGGATGCACTTTAGTGTATGTAAATGGTACCTCGATTGAAAAAAAAAAAATGCATTCCTGTTCAGTGTAACCAGTGGTGGAGGAGGAGCCAGGGGACGATGAGTTGAACCTTTACCTGCACCCAGGTAGATCTTATATCGGCAACTACTTTACCTGTTAAACAATTTGTTGCCTTTGTCACAGATTTTAGGAGGCATCTAAAGTTCACAAACAATAGAAGGCAGAGACTAGCCTCTTAGAACCAAGGAAATACAGTAGGTCATTTTGTGCTTATATAACGTACACTTTATATTTAACCTCGTGAAGGCCAGTTTATCCCGACCTTTCCTGACTTGAGACTATGTTAGTCACCCCTCTCCAATCAGTGGCCCTGGAAGTGGGGTGAGCATCCCTCCTATTTCCGCCCCGAGCAGCATGTGGAAATATCAGAAGGACAGTGCACCTGGTGAGAGAGCAGGGACGTCCATCTACGTGGATGGCTACCGGCCAGCCTCCTCCTTCAGGAATTTCCAAATTGATGGAGAATAAATGCAGGGTCTGGGCTTCCATTTCCCAAAGCCCAGGGACAGATGGAAGGCCTCCTTCGACATCTGAGACCCCAGCTTCAGTGGACATTGCCTGTGCACGTGTCCTGGCCCCATCTTCTCTCCCTGCGGGCATGGAGACCCAACCTCGCCCCCTAATCCAGCTGCACAAAAGCACAGTTGCTGCGCTAGGATGTATCTTCCTGGCTTCCTTCCACCAAGGAAACATTCACACACCATGTTTCATTCTTAGAAAGTCCATAGACTTATACTTAGAAAATAGATTCCAGGAAATTATACCTTCAGAGGCCTCTTCCTTTTGAAGAGTTTCATGGAAGTCATTACCCTTTGTGAGTAAAATCAATACCAGCAAGGGGAGATGGACCACTGTGTGCCTGAAGGGATGCCCTGGACAGAATATGGCATCACCTGTGGGTACCCGGCAGCTGAGCACAACCTGAATCTAATTATGAGGAGACAAGGGAAAATGAAAATAAGGAACTGTATTATTCAAAGCTGTCAATCTCATAAAGTATAAAAAAAAGGTTGAAGAAATATTTCAGAAAAAGGAGATCACAGACACATGACATCATGTGCTAAGGGGAGGAAAAGCCAAACCCTACAATCTTGAGTCAAATTATTGATAAAATCAGAACACTATTGGTAAATTAGAAAAAAATATTGTCAACATTAAGTTTACTGAGGTCGACAACTGTGCTATGGTTATGCAAAAACATTCCCATTTCATAGAAAATACACACTGAAATATTTAGGAGTGAAGAGTCATGATGTGTGCAACTTAAATGGTTTAGGAAAGAAACAATTCTTGAAATTATTTGCATTATTATTATTATTATTACAATTGGAATGATTATTACTGTCAAAATTATTAATAAAAAGCTTTTAGGGGCAGGGTGGGCCAGGCCAAAGAAAAAGACTTCCCTGGTGGTGCAGTGGTTAAGAATCTGCCTGCCAATGCAGGGGACATGGGTTTGAGCCCTGGTCCGAGAAGATCCCACATGCCATGGAGCCATTAAGCCCATGCGCCACAACTACTGAGCCTGCACTCTAGAGCCTACGAGCCACAACTACTGAGCCCATGTGCCACAACGACTAAAGCCCACGTGCCTAGAGCCCGTGCTCCGTAACAAGAGAAGCCACTGCAATGAGAAGCCCACACACCACAGCGAAGACTAGCCCCTGCTCGCCACAACTAGAGAAAGCCCACACATAGCAAAGAGGACCCAACGCAGCTAAAATAAAATTAATTAATTAATTTATAAATAAATAAATACATAAAATGTAGTCCCTAATACAAGTCGTTTTGAATGTACGTTTAACACTGTGAGCTTGGTTAATTGCAGAAGGTGGGGGGAGGAAGGATGAGAAATGTGATTTTCCAAGCCCTGCAAAAACCCTCCATAGACCGAATCCTTATGAAAATGTCAGTTCTAAATATCACTTGACAGAGGCTTTTCCCAGGCTTTTTATTGGAACAGGCATCAGGCATGCCGTCTCCTTCAGACAATGTCTTGGGTGGTGTGGGGAGGCCTCTGCAGATACCTGCCTGCCAATCATTTCCAACACAACAATCTCCATTTTCCCCTAAATCCTTCAAAGAAGGACTGAATATTTACAGCTTTCATGTTAACATTTTCCCTTTTCCACTGTTTGGCTTGGCCGAGACATTTTTGGCTGCATCAGTGGTCCTGCTGGTCAGTGACCCAGGCAGTCCCACGAGGTCCTCTTTCTCCTTCTCTCAGTCATTGTATTGCTGCTCCTTGGGGCGGGGAGGCACATAGGTTATAAGGAGGAAAAGAAATGAACCCCAGTCCTTTGCTTTCATCATGCATTTGTGGTCCTGATACATGTACTGTTAATAGGAGAAGAGGGGGACATTGGCTCCAAGTTTGGGGATATGGATAAAACCCTTACAGCAACTGCCAACTCTGAGAAGATTAACACACTAAAAGTGTAATTCTCATGCTTACAAAGTCATTATGGATTGGATGGTTCTCCTCCAGGTGGTGACTCAGGGATCCAGGTTCCCTGACGTTGTTGTCATTGTCATCTCCACCACGTATCACACACAGGTGCCCTGCTGGGGAAGGAGAAGGGAGGGAGGGGTGCGGGGAGATTTGTGAGTGAGTCCAGTAACTTACATCACTTTAGTCCACTTCACACAATCGACAATCAATCATAGATGTCCACACTCTTCCACTGAGAGGTGAGGCCTCTTTCCTTCCCCTAGAACCTGGGTGGACCTTTATAACTAACATGGTGGACATGCTAGTGACAAGTGACCGTGAGTGATTTCCAAGACCAGGTGATAAAGGCAACACAGCTTTGGCTTGGTTCACTCTCAGTGTCTCTGGGACCCACCTAGGACTCTAGTCGCCATGTTGGGAGAAAGCCCAGGTCACATGGAGAGGCCCCATGTGTACGTTCCAGCTGAACAGTTCCCCAGCCACCAGCTGGCATCAACTGCTAGACCTGTCAGCAAACGAGCCATCCACTCTCCCTTGCTGAATTACTGACCGGCAAAAACAATAAGAAATAGTACCTTTTTGTTGTTGTTTAAAGCTACTAAGTTTGGGGGTGACTTGTCACACAGCTGTAGGTAACTAACACAGTGAGCATCTTGCTAGCCTCTACCATGATTCTCTGGCTTCTCTGCATGGTTACACATATGAATCCCCTGACCACCAGCTGAGAGAAAAATCACCACAACCACTGTCACCACAACCACCATCACTATTGTGTCCGTCAGGGTCTTGGTAAGAAATGCAGATGTCGCACTGAAAAAAGGAAATTGTGGAGAGTTTTGAAAAGGCGGTTAGGGCAAGGATGAGGGAACTTATTAGGGACACACCCTAGGACTGACAACCACGTGGTGGGGGTAGTATTACCATCCTAGTCCTGAAGGGACAACATGGGGACCAGTTACTGGAATCTGGTAGGACATCTAACTATAGAGGACAGATCAGCTGGGAGGGATTGAGACTTTCAGAATGCAGCCACTGGAAATGGAGGCCCAGCAAAGAGAGAGAGCTGGGGAAACAAAACACCCAAGCTCTCTCTCCTCTCACTTTGACTTTTCATTGATATTTCTACTGGGTGAAACCAACAGAAAACCAAAGGACAAGGAGGCTGGCTGAACAGTCTATAGGGTCAACCTCCCATGGGACAGAACAAGATGATAAAGTTAGACAGTAGATCTGGAGGGGGAAATGAAAATGTCCTGTGCATACACCATCATCACCCCCATCATCACCACCATTACCACAATCTTCACCACCACCATCATCACCCCCATCAGCACCACCATCACCACCATCTTCATCTTCATCATCACCACCATCACCACTCCCACCATCATCATCATCACCACCACCAATATTAGCATCACCACCATCTTTATCATCATCTTTATAGTATCATCTTTATAAATGTGCATACTACTTCTGGATTTACAAAATAAGTCCCAATACTTTCTCTTGTATCATCCTCAGAAGGTCACCCTTGCAGTATCCCCTGCATCTAGCAGAGGACATTGTACATAACTGGTGCTTAGTTCAATCCCACAAATACCTAGCATGTCCACTCTACTGAAGGATCTCAGCTAGAATCACAGGTACAGAGAGTAATGTTCCAAGATGAATACGTTAAGTATCACGAGAGAAACACAAAGTGTTAGGAAGGGTTGATCAGAGAAGACTCATGAGGGTGGTGGTGCCCAAGGTTGGGCCTCAGTAGGGAGTAGATTTCATCACGTGTACTTGGAATGGAGAGTGCTTCCATGTCCTGGGAACCACATGAAGGAAAGATTTAAAGGTGAGGAAATAGCGTGTTCTGGGAGCAGGAAATACTTCCGTTTTGCTGGAGCATGGAACTTACAGAGATATGATGTAAGTTGTAAACTTGAAAAAGTGAAATGGTCATATTGGGATAAGTCTTAAAAGCCAAGAAGCGCTTGTACTGAGCACATCAGGTGCTGGGGAGTCAGTGATGGTTTTTGAACAGAGGAAGAAACATTCTAACAGCCCTTCTGGAGAACCTGGTTTACAGCAGTGGGGGTCTATATGGAGTGAGTACGTACACGAGGTGGGGAGATTACCTGCAGGGCTGCCCTAGTTTCAGAAATGAGACTCTTGCTGTGGGAACGGGAGCAGAAATGGAAGAAAAGGGTGTGGCAGCACACTGACAGCGTGAGAACTGAGCGGGTAAGCAGTGGTTCTTCCACTGCTGGCACGGGGAACGCCACTGGTTCAACATCAAACGTTTTTATTGAGTGACTGCTCTGTCTAGGCACTGTGGACACAGCAGGAAGCCAGATGTATAAGGGATCTCACTTCTCACCTGGATTCAGTAAGAGAACGTGGTGCCATCGGCACAAGCAGGAAATTCAGGACTAAGAGATGGTGTACGGATCCTCCTCTGCCTAGAGTAGCCTTCCTCTCCTCTCCTTTGCCTAGAAAACTCCTATACATCCTTCAAAACCACCTCGAACTCCCCAACAATTTAAACACCTGTCTCTGATTCTTTCACTCTACTTTTCTCAGTCCTTTGAAATCTCCCTTCACAGACAACTAGGATTTCAAGGGTTTAAGAAAAGCATTTATAATTACAACAGATTGTGAAAGGTCTCTTGGAAGTTGTGTTAAAACTATTTGGTCAAACCATTAGCAATGCTGCATCGGTAAGTCAAAATCAGTAAAATAGCAGCAAGTTATTATTGGTCCTGACGGTTTGGAAACAAAGAAGACTCTGCACACGTGCCCTGCCCACCCCAGGCATCCTTACCCCACCCCACCCCATGCATCCAGGGATGGTGTGACGCTGCTAAATGACCCGCATGCAGTCTCTGGGCTGCCAGGGCCAGGCTCGGCCTCCAGTCCTCCTAAGGCAGCAGATGGGTCCAGGTGGGTCCAGGGCCCGGCCTTTGAGGTCAAGCTGACTCAAGCTGGAATTGAGGCTTTTCCACTTAAACCACAATCTATAGATACATAGATACATAGATAAGTAAAATATATAGATACATAGATATACAGATAAATAAAATGTACACATTAAATTTGTTTCAAATAAATCATACTGCCACCTTAGCTATGAATTTGAATAAAGATAAATTAAGACACATAATTGAACTGACATACTGTGTGAATATGTATATATATTATGTAGCTTTTATAGCAAGAGTATTAATTTTTACTGAGCCTCAACTGTGTGCCAGACAAGATGCTAAGGGCACCATCTTTTTAGCTAAGTGAGACTAACTGAGTCATCCCAGCACCCTTACAAGGGAGATGTTGATATCCTGATTGTATACTATATGAAATAAATTCAGAGATGTTAAGGAAGTGCTCAAGGTCACACAGCGTGGTACAGAACTTGAAATTAGTTGGGTTTTATTTTTTTTTCTTTCCTCCATGTTATGGGTTGAACTGTGTTCCTCAGAAAAAGACATGCTGAAATCTTAAGCACCAGAACCGCAGAATGTGGCTTTACTTGGAAATTGGGTCTTTACAAAGATAAGTTAAAATGAGGTCATTAGGGTGAGCCCTGATCCATAAGATTGGTGTCCTTCTGGAAAGGGGGAATTAGGGCACAGAGACAGACATGTACTGAGGGGGCACAGTGGAAAGGGATGGAGACACAAGGAGAGACCCCCACGGAGACTGGAGTGATGGGTCTACAAGCCAGAGACTGCGGGCAAACCATGGGAAGCCAGGAGGGAGGCACGGAGCAGATTCTCACCCACAGCCTCGGAAGGAGCCTTCATCTCAGACTTCGAGCCTCCAGACTGTGGCACGATAAATAGATGCTCCTTTAAGTCACCTGGTACATAGTACATTGTCTCAGCAGCCCTAGGGAATTAGTCCACTCTGCTTCCAAAGACGTTGTTCTTACCCATCTATTACACCTGGCCCAACACAATGTGGTGACACGTGGGGCTGAATTCACATCCCATGGGCGTGTCTGTCTCTTGACCAAGTTATTCCCAGGGAATAACATCACGTTTACCAGGAGGAGGGATATGTTAGGAGTTTGGGATTAACAGATACATACTACTAAATATAATTTAGATAACCAACAAGGACCTTACTCTACAGCACAGGGAACTATACGCAATATCCTGTAATAACCTATATGGGAAAAGAATCTGAAAAAGAGTATATACACACACGTATATATCTAACTGACTCACTTTGCTGTACAACTGAAACTAACACAACATTGTAAATCAACTATAATAAAATTTAAAAGAAATGTATATATCACGTTTACCCTTGTGCTCCCTGCTCATAGAACAGTGGGTGACACAAGGCAAGTGTACAAATATGTTTTATAAGTGAAAAAAATCTTTTGAGTAGTGAAATTTTGCTTTGAATTTTAATGTGTAAAACACATACCAAGCAAGTTTAGCAATTACCTTTCAGAGCATATTTGCAAAGGGAAAAGGCAGCTTAAGTGAGCTGTGTTGGGGAAATGGGGGGTGATTGTGTGTGGTGACCCACATATCTTCCTGCACCGCCCACCCCGCCCTCCCTGTGACCCCCCCCCCCATACCCACGCCAAGTTACTTAGGCCAGCGAGGGACACCATCTGGAAAGTTCCAGTCTATGTAAACCAAAGGTATGCCGCAGTCAGCAGTATTTTTAAAACCAAGAAATACAAGTACACTTACTGGGGAAAAATGGGAGAGCATATGAAAGTGGGCAATTCTCAGAAATCTGCCGATGGGAACACAGCCCATGACTGACAGGACTGGGCTGGGCTTAAGGCTGGTGGGGGTGGCGGGGAGGAGGTCACAGGTGATTATTTTACTCAACAATCCTTAGTGGACACTTTCTGTTCACAGCTATATGCTGAGGACTGCGAGCCATGAGGAAGGAAGACAGCCTCAGCCTTAAAATGCTCATATTCTCATACAAGAGAGAAAAAAACCTATACATGCAGTTAACACAGTAGTTGTTATGAGCTCCAACCACCCAGCACAGTGCCCCCAGGTTTACCCAGCCAGGGTGGGCATCTGAGTTGGGTTTATCTCCATTCTACAATAGGCAGGATTGTGCTATACAACAAGGTCCTGCTATACAGCAGGATTGTGCTATACAACAAGGTCCTGCTGTATAGCACAGAGGACTATATACAGTATCCTGTGATAAACCCTAATGGAAAAGAATAGTTTAAAAAGAATGTGTATATGTATGTATAACTGAATCACTTTGCTGTATAGCAGAAATTAACACAATATTGTAGATCAACTATACTTCAATAAATAAATAAATAATTTACAATTGGGCTGGAGAGGTGGACCCTCACACCTGGAGGAATGGCCCACCCAGAGGCAGGTTCCCACCACGTGCCCTTCACTGGAGCACACTGACGATGCCAGACAATGCAGTCCCCATCTGTGGCTCCCAGCAGCTGGATCCTGGCTTCCATCAAGAAGGACCCGCCTTACCCCCCGGAGGAAGG
>RJWK010039635.1:0-20304 GCA_004363435.1 Platanista minor | reverse complement strand
AAAAAGAATAAAATATCTAGGAATAAACCTACCTAAGGAGACAAAAGAGCTGTATTCAGAGAATTTTAAGACACTGATGAAAGAAACTAAACATGATACTAATAGATGGAGAGATATACCATGTTCTTGGATTGGAAGAATCAACATTGTGAAAATGACCACTACCCAAAGCAATCTACAGATTCAATGCAATCCCTATCAAACTATCGCTGGTATTTTTCACAGAACTAGAACAAAATATTTCACAATTTGTATGGAAACACAAAAGACCCCGACTAGCCAAAGCAATCTTGAGAATGAAAAATGGAGCTGGACGAATCAGGCTCCCTGACTTCAGACTGTACTACAAAGGTACAGTAAGCAAGACAGTATGGTATTGACACAAAAACAGAAATACAGATCAATGGAACAGAATAGAAAGCCCAGAGATTATCCCACACACATATGGTCGCCTTATGTTTGATAAAGGAGGCAGGAATGTACAGTGGAGAAAGGACAGCCTCTTCAATAAGTGGTGCTGGGAAAACTGCACAGGTACATGTAAAAGTATGAGGCTAGAATACTCCCTAACACCATACACAAAAATAAGCTCAAAATGGATTAAAGACCAAAGTGTAAGGCCAGTCACTATCAGACTCTTAGAGGAAAACATAGGCAGAACACTCCGTGAAATAAATCGCAGCAAGATTCTTTTTGACCCATCTCCTAGAGAAATGGAAATAAAAGCAAAAATAAACAAATGGGACCTAATGAAACTTCAAAGCTTTTGCACAGCAAAGGAAACCATAAACAAGACCAAAAGACAACCCTCAGAATGGGAGAAAATATTTGCAAATGAAGCAACTGACAAAGGATTAATCTCCAGAATTTGCACGCAGCTCAATAACAAAAAAACAAACAACCCAATCCAAAAATGGGTAGAAGACCTAAATAGACATTTCTCCAAAGAAGGTATACAGACTGCCAACAAACACATGAAAGAATGTTCAACATCATTAATCATTAGAGAAATGCAAATCAAAACTACAATGAGATATCATCTCACACCAGTCAGAATGGCCATCATCAAAAATCTAGGAACAATGAATGCTGGAGACGCTGTGGAGAAAAGGGAACACCCTTGCACTGCTAGTGGGAATGTGAATTGGTACATCCATTATGTTGAACAGTATGGAGGTTCCTTAAATAACTACAAATAGAACTACCATATGAGCCAGCAATCCCACTACTGGGCATATACCCTGAGAAAACCATAATTCAAAAAGAGCCATGTACCAAAATGTTCATTGCAGCTCTATTTACAATAGCCAGGAGATGGAAACAACTTAAGTGTCCATCATCGGATGAATGGATAAAGAAGATGTGGCACATATATACAGTGGAATATTACTCAGCCATAAAACGAAGTGAAATGGAGTTATTTGTAGTGAGGTGGATAGACCTAAAGTCTGTCATACAGAGTGAAGTAAGTCAGAAAGAGAAAGACAAATACCGTATGCTAACACATATATATGGAATCTAAGAAAAAAAGAAATGTCGTGAAGAACCTAGGGGCAAGACGGGAATAAAGACACAGACCTACTAGAGAATTGACTTGAGGATATGGGGAGGGGGAGGGGTAAGCTGTGATAAAGTGAGACAGTGGCATGGACATATGTACACTACCAAACGTAAAATAGATAGCTAGTGGGAAGCAGCCGCATAGCACAGGGAGATCAGCTCGGAGCTTTTTGACCACCTGGATGGGTGGGATAGGGAGGGTGGGAGGGTGGGAGACACAAGAGGGAGGGGATATGGGGACATATGTATATGTATAATTGATTCACTTTGTTATAAAGCAGAAACTAGCACCACTGTAAAGCAATTATACTCCAATAAAGATGTAAAAGAAAATATATTGTTAGAGTGAATTCTATTGATAGAGTTTCTAAAAAAAACCCAATTTTGCATATATGGAGTAAAACATACTCTGTCATCATGGTATATTGGTGTATTGTTCTCTTCATGTATTGCTTAATTTGGATGACTAAAGACTTTTTTAGATTTTTTCATTTATGCATAATTTAACGTTGTTTAACATTTTCTTCTTTGTGCTACTTTTCAGGTTTAATATTTAAGCAGTAAAGTTTTGTTGGTTTCGTAAAATGAATTACGGAAATTTTATTTTATTCTCTTTTATTGAATGGTGTAGGGGAGCAAAATTTGCCACCCCAGAATGTGTCTCTTTGGTATGAGGATTCATTTAAGCTCATTAATTTTAAGGTGCAAAAGACCCAGGAAGAACCTTTGACCTTCCCCCTAACTGCCTAAAAGAATGTAGATAGAGGACCTGTTCCAGGCAGGCAGCTATCACTATAGATAATTATAGTATGAATTAGGTATATAGAAATGGACGAACCTCGCAAAGTCTGTTTGTTAAAATTCTTCTCTGCCTCTCACCTTCTCTGCTTGGCCCAGCAAAAATTTGCTTTTTCATCTCCATGTGAATTGCCTTCCTCCCCTTTGAAGTTCTAAACCACTACCCCCAATATCCTCTTTTGTCTTTAGCTGAAGATGGTATTTAAGGTGAGGGTTTCAGCCATTTTTGTGAGTTACTCAGTTTTCCTGAGTCTCTCTCATGTATCAATGTTATTAAGTTTTTGTTTGATTTTCTCCTGTTAATCTGTCTCATGTCAATTTAATTCTTAGACCAGCCAGAAAAAACTAGAAAGGTAGAGGAAAATTTCTTCTTCCCCAAAAATGGAATGAGTTTGAAAAATATAGGAGTTTTAAGTGTCTTAAAAGTTATATATAGTTGAACAGGAAAACATCTAAGTCTGGTCTTTTTTTAAATAGGTTGGTGTTTATTTGCCTGTCTTCTGTCTTCTAAGATTACTTTTATGTCTAGGTAGTTTACCATTTCTTTGGTCAACTTTGGTAATTTATATTTGCAATGAAATAATTTATTTCCTTCAGATTTTTAAATTATTTGAGTAGTGTTCCACATTAAAATTTTTTAATAAGTTCCACATCCATGATTATATATTTTTTCTTATATGACATAATTTTACTTTCTTTATTATCCTTACTAAGTTTAGACAGAAAGTTACCTATTTTATTTTTTTATTTTTAAGAATTAACTTTTGGTTTCATTTGACATTTCTTCAATTTTTAAGATTAAAGTTTACGGAAATAGATTCTAGAATAGCAGTGTGAAGAGCTCGCTCCAGTAAAACAACCATAAGTGGTAAAAGTTATTGAAAAACAAAAATAAATAACCATTTAAAGTCTCTGGAAATTGTTCCAAGGGCATAATACACTTTTTTTTCCAAGAAAATCTGGTAAGAACAGAATGTGTATATGGCATTTGAGCCACAGCCCACTCCCTTTCTCCAGAATCATGGGAGGTCTACTCATGCTGGGATCAGCCAAGAACACAGAGTTCCCTCCCCACCACCAACTTCCAATCTATTGTTTCAGTGTCTTCCAGGGATGGGAGGGCTACCAGTATACCTTACGCTTCCCAGGTCTGTGCTGCAGAAGCTCCATTCCAGGCAAGACTGATTCTGGGAATCCCTGTCTCTACTCAGCCCTAAATCATGGGGTACTAGCTCTTCTCCTGGTATGGCAGGCCAAGGATACTAGGGCCTAGTTACCTTCACTTTAGATTACTCATAAGATGGAGCCATACTAAGGAGGCAAACTGAGAAAACCAGAAGCTACCATCCACCTTGGGTGTGAATGGTATAGGGGAGCCTGAGAGTATTGAGCCACTGTCATGGTCACAAGGTCTGGAGCAATGGCAGAAAGATTTTGCACAGTGATAGAGACAAGTTGTAAGAACAGAAAACTCTGAAGCTCACCCCAAGTTATCAGGCTAAATTTAGAACAGACTGTGGGAATATTTAAGCCTAGGAAATTTGTTGAAATTAATGCAGATTTTAGTGGTAAGTAATTCTGTTGCCTCCATGAGAAAATTAACCAAACCATAGACCAGCTAGAACCTTACAAGAGACAATCAGGGAAAGAGGCAATGAAGAAGGCACCTCCAGGGTTATAACAAGAGAGAAGGAAGACTATATGATCACAGATGCAGGCAGTTGGAAATAGGAATTGGTGGTAGGAGCTTGTGGAAATTCTGTTTGAGTAGCTCCAATGTTGGGCAGCATTAAGGTCCACTTGAGGTGAAAGAACAGTAACTTAAAGTTCTGACATTTAACAGAGTCAAACATTCACATTTTGTTGATATTCTTTCCTTCTTTGACTTCTACAAAACTACTCTTGCTGTTTTCTCCATCTTTATTATCTCTACCTCCCTGTCTCAAGTCATCCTTTGTTGCCTCTTTTATCATCCATATCTCATCTCACCTCAAATGTCTTCTCAAAGAGGCCTTCTAATGTTGCTGAGAATTTAGCTAAACCACTCCATGATATTGCTGCCTCAGCACCCATTTTGCACGACTAATAGCCTACAGGGGCCTTGAACTGACACTAGTCTCACTCACTAGCGCATGCCCTAAATAATGGCCTTCAGAGTCACAAGTAAGTGCAAGTTCCTGATATGACTTCCTGAACACCTCTGGTGAGAAAACAGTCACTCCTGCCTCCCAACTCCTTCCTCTCGTGTCCCCTTTAGGTAAGACTGCTGTGGAACTTACCAAAACCCCACTTTTTTGGTTTGAATTGACCAATCTAAGCTTAGTCCAGGAACCCCAAAAGCATTCAACCCATGGATCCTAACAAAGGCAAATGCCCAAGGTCCTGCTGCTTGCTCTCTACCTGTACTCTGCCCTGCAGAGTACATTTGGACCCTCAAGATGTGCTCTCTAAATCTTCCTGGACCTGTGAGTAATAACCTTCTCTATTTCATTTTCCCTTGTGGTCTTTGTTGAACAGGTGGCTCACCGACTGGTACCCCAGTGCTTTACCTAACAAATGTTAATTTAACAAAAATCACAACAAAACTGGTTCCGTATTTGATTAAACCAAATCTATTCCTTCTAGTTTAATTTATTCATGGCAACTCCATGCACTTTACCAGTGATTGTTTTATTAGGGACATGTGACCTCATTTTGGCCAATAAAATAGTCAGCTGGGAGGTTCCTGAGGAAGATTTTTCTCATTCTTGAAATATGACATCTCTTCTTCTTTCTCTGGATGTTGCTGTATTTAGATGTGAAAATGAAATTGCAACCATCTTCTTACTAGCAGCCTGAGGATGAAGCCAATAAACAACAGTAGGTAAAACCAAGGGAATTAACAGAGAAGCAAAGTTAGAGCCTGGATGTACCACATCTGAAACATCCTCACCTTAGGATAGATATTGTTTTAAGTCAAATAATGAAATTTCTCATTTTGAACTTATTTGAGTCAGGGTTTTCTATTATATGGAACTAAAAGCATCTTAGTACACATACTAAAGAGTCAGCCTCTATCATATTACTTTGTTGGATTTTCCTCACTGATCACTATCAGACATTTTCTAATAAATGTATGTGTATTCTTGTTTATTGCCTGTCCCCTACATATCATTAGATCACTAGCTCCAGAAGAGCAGAAACCACTTTTCTTCTCATGATTATATCTTCAGTGACTAGAACAGTGCTTTCCACTTTACAGGCACTCATTAAATACCCACCTAATTATCAATTCTCTCTTTCAAGCCTGTCTTTCTTATTTCCTTCCCTGTCTCATTATCTCAATCTCTAAATATTTGTTTCTTTAAATTCTTTCCTTTACTGCTATCTTCCTCACTAATAATGTCCTAAGCATAAAGCTTTAGTAATAATATGATGGCCATGATCAGGTTAGGTGTTTGAAAATGCCCATAAGCATTGCCTCAGTGCCAATGGGGTGAGAGGCCCTTGTATTCTTCAGGTGACTAACAACTTCACTTCATCAGGTGGTTAGATTTCAAGTGTCAGGGCTGAGGCACCTTCTGTAAGGACAGAAGAGGGTTGGCTAGTTCATTTTTCTTTATTTCACTTCGCCATTGAATGGAAAGAGGTAATAATCTAGTAAGGTGAATTATATATAGGTGTCACTCCAGAGGAAACATTTTTCACTTTTTTCTTTGTCCTTTTAGTTGTTCCCTTCTCCAGCCAAAGTTCATAAGTCACATATTGCCATGATTGCTTACAATATACCTATATTAACCCCAGTTTACAAGAAAGAAAAATGAGGCTTAAATATTGCCCCATGGTAATCTAGCATTCAAGTGGAAAAACTGGGATTTGGGCCTAGATTTGTATGATTTTAGAACTTAACTACTAAACAGTTACTGGAGGCAGATGGAATTCTAGCTAAGCTCACCTACATGTTGAAAGAATATACTTCTCTCAGAACCCGAATACTGAATGGAACAGCACTTCATCAGGCCTGATCTTGTATGACGGATCTTAGTTAAGACATGTTTAAAATTAAAACCTGTATTAATCAGGGTTCTCCAGAAAAAAAACAGTACATATATAGATAGATAGATAGATAGATAGATAGATAGATAGATAGATAGATATAGATATAGATAGATATAGATATAGATAGATAGATAGATATATAGAGACAGAGACAGACAGACAGACAGAGGCAAAGGCAGACAGACACTGTCAGAGATAGAGACAGAGAGGCTGATTTTAAGGAATTAGCTCACACAATTGTGGAAGCTGGCAAGTCCAAAATCTGAAGGTACCCTGGCAGGCTGGAGACCCAGGGAAGCGATGATGTTATAGCTCAAATCTGAACGTGGTCTGCTGACAGAATTCCTCAGAGGGAGGATAGGAGTTTTTTCTTAAGGCCTTCAACTGTTTGTATGAGACCCACCACACATTGTGGAGGATAATCTGTTTTAACAAAATTTTCTTATTTAAAAGTTAATCTCATGTAAAAAAGACCTTGACATGGGGCTTCCCTGGTGGTGCAGTGGTTGAGTGTCTGCCTGCCGATGCAGGGGACACGGGTTCGTGCCCTGGTCTGGGAAGATCCCACATGCCGCAGAGTGGATGGGTCCGTGAGCCTTGGCCGCTGAGCCTGCACGTCCGGAGCCTGTGCTCCACAGCGGGAGAGGCCATAGCAGTGAGAGGCCCGCGTACAGCCAAAAAAAAAGACCTTGACAGCAACATCTAGACCAGTGTTTGACCAAATCTCTGGTACTGTGACCTACCCAACTTGACACATAAAATTAACCATCACAGAATCTCAGTACTCTGCCTTGGTTACCTACCAAATCTAATTGCTAGAATCAATTTTGTTGGAAAATCTAGTGCAAAATATTTTAACCAGAGACATAGACAATAAGATTTTCTAAGTAATCCATTTCCTGGATTTTTCCACTTGCTCAGCAGCACACTGCAGGCAAGAATAATAGGATGATTGAATACTTCCTCCAATTGGATGGCTGGTAAGACAAGTACTTTGTATCCTTACAGTTCATGTTTAAAGTTCAACTTCTTTCAATGTCATTCCTGGTTGAGAAACAGACTTGTGTGTAAGACAATCTTTCTTGACACCTTCCTGGACACAACTAGGTAAAACTAAAGCTATTTGGGTAGTCATTGGCTGACCCTTTAAGCAAATGCTCACTTCTAGGCATATAACTGTATTGTAATATGTAAGACAATGACTTTAAGTACTGGAAATGGGCAGTGTATGACTTAGGCTCTTAGTTTCATTGCATTTGACCACATGAATGCTTTCATAGAAAAATATACAATGACAAGCATTATCATCTTTGTGCCTAAAAGACACTCACATGTGTCATCTAGTAATTGATTTTTTTCTCTTCCTGTGAATAAAGAATGCAGTGGAAAAAATTTACCTTGGGCTATTGCAGGGTAATTTGCTCTATAAATTTGAACTGTACTTATAGAAGCATTCTAAATTGAAAGACACAACTTTTTTCCTTTAGTTTATGAAAAATCAATTCCCTCTCCCACATTGAGTATATTGTTTGGTAATAAATTTTTGTAACTACCAGATATATGGTGTCAAAGAGCCAATTGGTTTAGGTGTAAAATTAAAAAAGACTTAAGAAAAGGGCCAACAGTTTTCTCTCATTAGATAAATCTTCAATAACATTTCTCCCTTGACAATATCTAGTGAATATCCCCTAGTAGATAAACTTGAGCTTCAAAGCACCAATCTATTAAATAATAATCAATTTATCTACACTTTTTCACAACTCCAAGACAAGTAAAACAAGTTAGAATCCAGCAATTTTTGTCCCCAACCCCAGAAATAAGGGATATTTACCTATTGTATTTGTTTTCTGTGTGTCTAGGTGCTCACAGTCTTCTACTTGCCATTATAAAATGTAAAACCTCAGTTTTCCACCTCCTTCTGTGTTTCTCTGTCTTATGTATCTCCTTTACTACTCACACAGAATAGTTCACTTCTGATACTTCTAGTCACAAAATGTGTGGAGGTTTTTTTCCACAACAAGCAATTCTCTGCATGCAACACCAGCTGGGTGTGCTGCAATTCAACTCCAGCCTGACACTAGATATCCAGATAGCATAGGATTCTATAAGTTAAATCTTCAGTCCTACAAGACTGCCCCCACCCCCAACTTTAGACACCAGTAGTAAGCACAGAGTGTTACCTGTGCTTCCCACTGACCAGCTACAGATTGGAGATTCCTCCCTTAGGTTCCATTAATTTTCTAGAGCAGCTCACAGAGCTCAGTGACATTTTTACTTACCTTTACCAGTTTATTAAAGGGTATGATAAAGGAAACACTGAACATCCCTTTGGAAGAGATGCATAGGGCAAGATATGTGGGAAGGAGTGCAGAGCTTCCATGCCCTTTCCAGGCACACCACTCTCCCAGCACCTCCACATGTTCACCAACCCTGTTATGTTTGAGTTTCTATGGAGGCTTCATCACATAGGCATGGTTGATTATTAACTCCATTTACAACCCTTTTCTCTTCTCAAGAGGATGGGGGCAAGGGCAAGGCTGAAATTTTCAAGTTTCTAATCATGGCTTGGTCTTTTAGATGACCAGCTCTTATCCAGGAGCCCACTCAGAGTTGCCTCATTAGAACAAAAGACAATTTTACCACTCAGGAAATTACAAGGGTTTCAGGAGCTCTGTGTCAGGAACCAGGGTCAGAGACCAAATACTGAAACAAAATATGTTCTTACTGCTCTTATCACTTAAGAATTTACAAGGGTTTTAGGATCTCTGTGCCAGGAACCAGGGACAGATACAAATATATACGTATTTCTTATTACAAATCACAATATCACAGACATGATTCCTGAAATTTTCATCATTAGTGGAACATCACCACAGCACTCATTTACTATTTAGTAACTGTGGGAAGGGGAACACAGTTACTTATTATTTTCTATTAATACTTTAGTTAAAATTGCCCCTTTAGACACTGAAAAATTAAAATGAAATGTTATGATAGTAATCTTTGTGAAAAGTGGTAATTTGGGAAAGAGCATATCCTAAATTATCCCATGGACTTCAAGAGCATGGAAGGAATGTTGTCGGGATATCCTGAGCCTCCATGCACCAAACACTTGAAAAATTGTGGGTCTCTGATTCAATGGTGAAGAGTGAAACCTAAGCAGAAAGTGAGATGATGCAAAACACTAACTGTATAAGTTAAATAATGTACTATCATGTACAATTCATAAAATGTGATGAAACAGGCACTTTGCCACTATAGTCTTCCACCCAAAAACATACAGCCCCAGTCTAATCAAGAAAAAAACACCAGAGAAATCCCAACTGAGGGACATTCTACAGAATACCACACCAGTATTCAAAACTGTCAAGGTCATCATTAACAAGGAAAGTCAGGGAAATTGTCGCAGTTTAGAGGAGCTGAAAGAGGCATGACTACTTAAAGCAATGTATAATTCTGGATGGGATCCTGGAATGGAAAAAGGACAGTAGCAGAAAATTTAGGAAAACAGAATAAACTATGGACTTTAGTTGATAATAATGTACCAATATTGGCACATTAATTGTAACAAATATGCCATGTTAGCCATGTTGATAACATGAGAAAGTGGGAGATGAGTATTTGGGAGCTGTATCATCTTTGCAATTTTTCTGTAAATCTAAAACTCTTCAAAACTGTTTATGAAGAAAATGTACAATGAATAGATCCCTGAGTTACTTAAGTTGTTGACAGGATTAAGCTTCCATTTATGGTTTTCTTTATATTTGTCTTTTACTTTTGTTTTTCCCAATTAACTTTAGAACACTTTGATAGACAAGAAAGGAATTAAGCCTGTGTACAGGTTAAATTTCTATTGTTTTTATGCAGCTGTAGATTCTCAGATACTTGAAATGGCTACTGAGTTTGTAACCCAACTTACAGAAATCAAATACTGTACCTACTTGCCTGCTTCACAGTTGTGTTTTGTTTTGTTTTGCTTTGTTTGAAGCCATTTCCATTACACCATTAACAATTTATTTTATAAATCACTGTGACCAGTTCTAGCAATAAAAGCAGCAAGTTCAATAATGGTTTTAATCAAACTAAGTATTAGCTCGCTAATTTTTCCACTTGTTGAAATATTATAAATTTTCAACATTCTTTTCCAGTAGGGCACTTTTCCCCCATTCACAGAGTGTGTATTCACCATATTCACTTTTTCAGGTTTTTAGAGTTCTTGCCAAGGTTATTATGATAATGTCTATCTCTAACCTGGTAATTCCTAATCTACATATTACTCACTACAGCTTGTGTTTTTTTCCCAAATGTCTGGAGTCAAGCTGAGAGATAACACAAATTAACCTACACATATATTATACTTCTAAATCTCCAATCTCCTTTTGCCAGAAACTAAATTTTTGCTTGATTTAAATTTTTGTTTTTAATTCCTTCATCAGCCAACCTTTGGTAAGAATTAGTAAATTAATATCACAATTACAGAAAGATAGGTGAGAAAAGAAAGAAGGCAAAAAGCACTAGATTATGTGCTCTATAACTCTTAATCAAACTTCAGGACTGGTAAAATTACCAAGTGCAATGGAGTATTTACTGATCCTGTGTAGCCTGAGAGGTTTCAAAGTACTGGAATTCTCTCCATTTAGCCAAAGTGAAAGTGAAGCGAGGAGCGAAGTTATTTTGTTCCACAAATATTATCAGCATTTTCCAGAATCTTATTTCACTTGGATCCTCAAGGGTTGTGTAGGGAAATCCTTAGGTAGATTTTCCATTAAATGAGACAATAGGCCTATTCTGAAATAAATAGATACCTCCTTTGTCTTGTAAGATGCAAAATAAATGTTCTAAAGCACTACAATATTGCTTACCAACTTTGAAAAGTGGGTGAAAAGATGCGCATTTCAAAGAACTATATTGAAGGGATTGAGCAAATAAAAGTAAGCTAGCTCATCAAAATGTTCCACCAAAAGGTGTATTTTACTCTAGATAGATTTAAAAAACAATTTAAAATAAAGTAAAACCTTTGACTTTTGAATTAATAAACACACACAATGAATATGTATCTTCATTTCTCATAGCTTTATTAATACCTATATTAATGAATAACAAAGCATGCAATACAGAATCTGATATCGAACAATTAATACACATTTGCCACTGGACTACATACTGCCATCCTGGGCCATACAATATCCAACCGTCTCACTTCTAAAGCATGGTTAGAGCTGCTTTGGGATACTGTTCACTTTCAGATGCTGTATGATGTCACAGAGGAGGAATCTTCTCGAAATACAAACATAAATACATATTTCATAAAATTCCAAGTATTTTAAGCAGGGAGAGCATAAATTTCACACATTTTATTTGTAAAAGTATCACATACAATCACTAAACAACTGCCTCCATGTTTTTTTTTTTCATTTGTGCACACACATTTTTCTGAGTGGCCTTTTCATTTTACCACTTTTACTGATGTCAACTTGTACTGCTTTTAAAAATCATATTTACTGAAAGCATATGGATGGTTAGTGTAAGAAAGCTACTATGAATGAATATTTTAAGGCCTTTGCATAAAATTGCTCTGGTGTGGTAATTGGCATGTTAATGTAAAAAGTTTCCTGTCCAAATATAGTTCAGCTTCTCTTGCTCCCATGTTTTCCAGGGCAATTGTGCCAGTTGGAAATAGGCAAAATAGTCTAATGATTGTGAGAAAAAGTTCATCTATATATAACCATAAATTTGGTTTGGAACAAATATGAAAGAGGAAAGACAGGAAATGATAACTATAGTGGAAAATATACATCAGAAGAATATAAAAAGAAAAAAGCTTAAACAAATGGATGCTCACAAATGTGGATTAGGAGATATATGCACATTCAGACTTAATATAAACAACAAAAAACTAATGTTGAAATATACTTGTGGGTTAAACTTAATTTTCCCATGACTTTAATGAAAGTGTGTGACAAATATTAGAGGCTTTTCATAACTGTCACCACTACACAATAGCACTAATCATTTAACAACCATTTTTTTCTAACCAAATTTACATTACCAAAAATAAAATGTTAAATAATTAAATGAGACTACACAAAATGTATCCTCTAAATTTATTACATTGTTTGTACCATATGTAAGTTTGTTTTTAATACACTGACACAGTATTAGCTAAAACTTGAAGATAAATTTCAAGGAAAAAATATGTATGCACTTAGCATATAAGATACACAGTGTTTGAATACATACTTACAAATGTGGTATATTAACATTATAACTAGTAAATTAATGATCACATGTAACTGAACATGGCCACAAAATAGAACAACCAGTCTGACTAAACATATTATTACCATCCTTGTCATTCAGTTATAAGTTCTTATTTCCAACTAAATCAAATCTTACTTTTTTCAAGGGAAATATTTTTGGTTGATGGTAAAATAAGACTTTCTGGAGTTCCAGGACTAAATTTTTGCTCAGTAAAAAAGCCATCTGTGAGTTTTGTCAACCTACAGCTCTGTTCATCCACTCAAAGAAAAAATTTGCAATGTGATGAGAAAGATCTCATCGGGTCTGAAACCTTGGAAGTTACAGGTTGCCAAGTCCAGATCCAGTGGAAGCTTAGGAAGAGAATGCATAGGGGAGCATAACTGGGCTCACACCCCTTGCCTCTTTGGCTACTTTGAGCCTGCTTCCATTCAAAGCCTCTCTGGTACAAACACAGAAGAGGGTGCCCAGTCATTTAATATTCTAAACACAATCTAAGTCTGACTGTATAATCAGAGTTAGAAAGGGCAATACAAGCATATTTGTTCATTCCTATATCTCTAGGAAAGGTATCAAAACTTCACAAATTTTACATGAGGATTTAAGAGCCACCCATATAACTCAATAAATCACACTATCAGAAAAAAAATCCCAAATATCTAACGTTGGTTTCTATTCTGATTTTCATTAACATAGATAGTAACTATTCATACTACTGACATTATTTAATAGTCTTTCAGTTTCTCTTTTTTATCTCTTTTTCATTTATTTCTTTTTGTGTGTGTAGATCTTAACTAATAATGTGGAGAGGAAAATGTAGAAATAACTAAAAAAAAATTATCACATTATCTTTGCAAGCTTTAGAGGAAAAAACATTCTAAAATCTATTGGAAGCACCGATTTTGTCATTCTAGGTTTCTTTATCTTCCCCAGGTATAAAATCTTCATTAACCATAGCAACAAGAATACCAACACATATACGTCATCATATTTCAATATCTTCACTTTCAAACATCATCAGTCCTACAGGACTCACATGTATCTGGAATACCAGGATGCTCCAAATCCCTTTGAATATAACAAACACAAATGAGGAAAAAAAGTCAGTAATACTAATTAATTTGAAATTTCAGTAATTGAACTCTAGTAGTTAAAAGTTAAGAAGTTCTACACATCAAATCAGATATGATTTAAAGAGCTTCATAGGGCTTCCCTGGTGGCGCAGTTGTTGAGAGTCCACCTGCCGATGCAGGGGACACAGGTTCGTGCCCCGGTCCGGGAAGATCCCACTGCCGTGGAGCAGCTGGGCCCGTGAGCCATGGCCCCTGAGCCTGCGCGTCCGGAGCCTGGGCTCCTCAGTGGGAGAGGCCACAACAGTGAGAGGCCCACGTACCGCAAAAATAAATAAATAAATAAATAAAGAGCTTCATAATGGGAACAATATATTCTAAAAATGCTACGTAACCTGCTGGGCACATGAAGAGAAGCTTTCTCAACATTCAGTGGAAATTTCACCAATGAAACTATACATTTATCACAGTTTATAATACAACATTTACACACAATTTAATCATAAATTACATATCTTCAAGTTACACATTACAAAGTCTACATCTAATTTAAGCAAGAAGAAATATTCACTCCCCCCCCCACACCGCAACTAAAACATCAATTGTCTCTTGGTTTAGTGTAATACTGAAATAAGTGTTTTCAGTTTTGCTATGGATGAAAATTAAGTTGATGGTGTTTCTGTAAATTGATAAAATGTGCACATAGAAGACCACGGACAGTTAAGAGGACAAAAAATAAAATAAAGAACAGACAACAGAAGGAAACTAAGGTTCCCTAGGAATACTCATGTATTCTTTGCTTAGAACGACATATATTGTTTCATATATGAGATTGTGTTGGTTTATTTGTGTGTGTGTGTGTGTGTGTGTGTGTTATTGGGGTATTTCTTTTCGACCCCAAGAGGCAGTCATGAAATCCATTTCTCCTTCTGCACATCTCCTTAAAATTCTATACTGTAACACATTTGATGTAGATTTATAATTATGTCTCTTGAAAAGTTCCTTCCTGACTTTCATCTTGTTATCAGTGGTTTTCTTCAGTAGGTTGAGCTAGAATGACAAAAATCCCTTAGTCTTATAGGTTTAGTATGTGGTTTTATCTACAGTTATGTTTATTTTAATTAGCAGTTGAATACATCCACCTTCTTTATGATTTTCTAAGCTGTTATATACAAATTTCAGAAGATAAAGACCCAATTAATAATGGACTATAGGCTTAATATGACAGATATAACATGATTTCTCATGCACTTTACACTAAACTACAAAGATAAATTTAACACAAAAAGAAAGAGGCCCTTTTTAGCAAATAATTGCCTAATTTGGGCACAGTTATTGCACTTCAGTGTCTCGAACTCTACTAAAGAGTAGAGAAATAGGTTATAGACATAAAACTGTACAGTTTTTATAAATTCTTTACTGAAAATGTATATACAAATTATATCAACAATATGTTCTTAAAATAAAGATAGAAAACATAAAATACAGAGACAAAAAAATATGAGATATTTCCACTCCCTATTGTTCATTTTTGCAGAAAAACTAATAACAAAAAAGTAGAGACAACAACAAATATTAAATGAAAAAACAAACAAAAATGCTACCATACTTAAACCTTCTAATGTTGTCTAAACAAAAGTTAGATAGAATAAACGTACCCTTGGAAAATCAGATACTTGTTAGTTTTCCATTAGCTATTTACTGGGTCCACAAAAAACAGAATGGAAAAAATTCAGTAATATTGCACATGTTGGTAAAAATAAATGAAAAGTACAGTGCACCAGAAATAATATATACTATATATTAATATCTGCCATGATAAGCCTTTCTGTACAAAAGGGTATGACTTTTTTCAATTTCTTTTATTTTTAAATACACATTCTGAATTAATCAAATTGTAAATTTATTTTTAACTTTTGACTAAGGGTCTAGCTCTAGACTTGATTCTGGTATCTGTTTCTATTTACATAGCTATTTACAAATATAACAATTTGAAGTATTCATTGAAATTGGATCTTAAACTTTGATTATATACATCCTGTTGGAAAATGTGAAGTAGCCGTTTTAGTTTTATAAAGGATGTTCTTCCATAATGGGAGAATCACCCCTAGAGGGTCTGGCCTGCTGTCCTGGAGTGAAGGTTGTCAAGGGAATGACTTTAACTGAATCATCAATAGGATGAAGTCTTTCAGACATGGCGTAAAACTGAGATCTTGTACTACCTTGTGCTCCCTGATCAAGAGAAAGTAGTCCATCAGGGCCAGCACCTTGCCCCCAACCTTGCTGCAGACCCATTGGTGGTTGTGCGGGACTGCGATAGAGGGCAGCAGCCTGTGGCAGAGGAGGGCTGCAGTGGATTGCGGCAGCCTGTGCCAGGGGAGGGCTGTAGTGGAGGGCAGGGGCCTGTGCTGGTGGAGAGCTGTGGCGAAGAGCAGTAGCCTGTGCTAGAGGTGGGCTGTGGTGCAGAGTGGAGGTCTGTTCTGGTGGAGGGCTGTGGCACAGTGCAATAGCCTGGGTCACCGGCGGACTGTGGCAGAGCGCAATGGTCTGTGTCACTGGAGGGTTGCGCCGGCGAAGAGTGGTCTGCGTCAGGGGCGGGCTGTGGCACAGAGCAGAGGTCTGTGCCTGTAAAGGGCTGGAATGGGTCAGAGAAGCTGGCATCCAGCAGGCATCAGAGTGGCCCAAGATGAGACATTCTTGAGTGCAGTTGTCAGAGGCCTCTTCCACGGTTGGTTGAACAGTTACTTCTGCAGCTGTTAGGGTGGGAAACAAATGATAAAATTTATGTTTCAAAGGCATATGTTTAATAGCTACTTAAAATAAATCATATTGTTACAGGAACATTTAATAATCTATATATAAATGCATCAGAGACTTCTAATATTTTCACAATTGGTACTTGATTTGTCAAGAAATAATTCCTACAGTAACATAAACAGCCAGCAGTGGGAGGATAGCATTTCATTTCTATAATTAGGATGCTTTGGTTTAGCCTCCCAAATGTAGATATTTTAAATTGTGTTTGTGACTGTGAATGGAAGCTGTGGTCATTGATCCCTACACACAAGTCAGTTGAAATATGGTCCTAACACAAAGAGACGACATGAGTGAAACGAATGGAAAAAACAGTCACAGAAACATGTAATGAACTAACCAATTATACCTAACGGTTTGGTTAAGAATCTAATTAATTAAGCTGAGAATAAATCTAAGAATCAATTAGGTTAATTTGGAAACATAGTTTATTGAACTCTAAGATATGCCTTTTAGTTTCAAGAATGAAATATAGCTATAATTATCTTAGAGACAATTGATTTCTGTATTCCTCATTTTCTGAAATCATGGCAAATCAGTTTAGCAACATAATGAATTACAGATCCAAACTACTTAGCTCTAAACTATAATACTTTTTAAAACTCCTTTATAAGATTTCTGTAACATTTTCAAATGCCCATATGTATCAAATATCAATAAGTATACCATACAAAGACTAGCCAAGTAAAGATAGAGTAGCTATATAAATATAAAAGTTGACTTTAAAAAAAAAAAAGTTGACTTTAGAGCAAAGAATGCTACTAGCAATAGTGAAGGATATTACATCATGACTTTTTTTTTAAAGTCATTTCTCTAAGAAGACATAACAATCCTAAAAGTTAAAAATAGAATTCATGTTCCTATAAGTCCTCAACAGGATATAGGGTTTAGGTACTGTCATTATCCTATCACACTTAAAGCCAAAGAATAGTATATATCAGAAGTGATTCTCATTAATAAGACTAATTTTCACCATTAGGTAACCATTTACTTTTCTTCATTTAGAAGACACTTTAAAAATGTCCCTATGAGATTAACATTTAAAATATTCTATATTTTTGCACAATTATATTTGAGAAGTATTTGGGAAGGTAGAGTTTTATATATTTGGGGTGACATTAAATCATAAAAGCATGCATGGAAATATATGAACATACATACAACTATACTTTAAAACAAAATTTAATTTCCTCACCATCAGAAAAGCAACTGATCTGGCAGCTTTAAATTTTACAACAAAAGAATACATCATAGTTTCAACATTGAGTTATTTGCCTCTTTATGATGAGGAAATAGATACCAAGTCATTTTCACTGAAATATATGATTTATAGAAATTCCTTTTTTAACAGCTTTATTGAGACATAATTCACATGCTATAAAGTTCACTCATTTAAAGTGAATAATTCAATGGTTTTTAGTATATTCACATAGTTGTACAACTATCACCACAATCAATTTTGGGACATCCTTATCAGTCCCAAAAGAAACCTGGTATCCATTAGCAGTCACTGGCCACTTCCCCCCAAACTCCACAGCCCTAAGCGACCATTAATCTACCTTTTTCTTCTATAGATTTGCCTATTCTAGACATGTAATGTAAGTGGAATCCTTTAAATGAAGTCTTTTGTGACTGGCCTGTTTCATTTAGCATAATGTTTTTAAGGTTCACTCATGTTGTAGCATGTATCAGCACTTCAATTCTTTTTTTTTTATTGCTCAAGATTACACTTTGTATGATTATACCACATTTTATTTATCCATTCATCAGTTGATGGACATTTGGGTTGTGTTTACTTTTTGGTTATCATGAGTAATGCTGTTATCAACATTGTATAAAAGTTTTTGGGTAGACACAGTTATTTATTTCTCTTGGGAATGTACCTATGTATGGAGTTGCTGAGTCATATGGCAACTCTATGTTTAATTTGAAGAAGTGACAAACTGTTTTCCAAATTGGCTGCACAATTTTACATTGCCATCAGAAATACATGAAGGTTCCAATTCCTTTTCTCACATTCTGCAAAAATTCAGTTTGGATTTTGCAGATTTTGGTAAGTATTGTTTTGAATCTGAAGATCAATTTGTGAAGTATTGAACTTTAACAGTATTAAATCTTCCTGTCTTTGAACATGGGATGTCTTTCCACTTATTTATATCTTTAATTTCTTTCAATAGTTATTTCAAAATTTTCAGAGGAAAAACCTTGCACTTCTTTTGTTGAGTTTGCTCTTAAGTATTTTATTCCATTGCAAATAGAATTGTTTTCCTAATTTCTTTTGTGGAATGTTTATTGCTAGAATATAGAAATACACTTGATTTTTATATATTGCTCTTAAAGCCTGTAACACTGCTGAGCTTGATTATTAGTTTGAATAGGTTTTTAGTGGATTTTGTAGGATTTTCTGTATACAAGATCATATCATCTGCATATAGAGATAGTTTTGCTTCATTCTTTGCAGTATGAATGCCTTTTATATATATTTTTTGTCTAATTGTCCTGGCTCAAACCTCCAGGATAATGTTTAATAGCAGTGATGAAAGTGGACATCCTATGTCTTATTCCTGATACTAGGGGAAAACAGAGCATTTCACCATTAAAGTAGTTTCTAATTTCTCTTGTGATTTCTTCTTTGACCAATTGATTATCTAGGAGTGTGTGGTTTAATTTTCCCATACCTGTTAACTTTCCAAATTTCTTTCTTTTATTTCTAATTTTGTTCCATTGTGGTTAGAAAATATATTCTGTGTGAATGCATTTCTTTCAATTTATTGAGACTTGTTTTATAACATAGCATATAGTCTATCCTGTACAATGCTGCATGTGCACTTGAGGAGACTATGTATTCTGCTCTTATTGGCTGGAGTGTTCTGCAGGTGTCTGTTAGGTCTAATTTATTTAGAGTACTGATCACTTCTTCTATTTCCTCTGTGGTCTCTTACATGGTTATTCTTTCTATTATAGAAAGTGGAATATTGAAACCTCCAACTGTTATTATTGAATTGTCTATTTCTCCCTTCAGTTATGTCAGCTTTTGCTTCATGATTTTTAGAGCACTGTTGTTAGATGCATATATGTTTATAATTGTTATATCTTCCTGATTATTTGACCATTCTATCATGAAACAATATCCCTCTTTATCTCTAGTAACATTTTTAAAGTTTTTCTAATTTAAATAAGTCTGATATTAGTGTAGTCAATCTATCATGATTTCTGTGTGCATGATATAACTTTTCCATAATTTCATAATTAATCTATCTGTATCTTTGAAACTAAGGCCTGCATCCTGTAGGCATACATTTAGATTTGATTTTTTAATTCAGTGTTACAATTCTGTCTTGTTTGGGGTTTCTAATCAATTCATTTTCAATGTTATTATTGATACAGTAGATTTATATCTACCATTTTACTTTTTGTTTTCTATGTTTCATGTCTTTTTCTGTTCCTCTATTCCTCCTTTACAGCTTCTTCTGCATTAGGTGAATACTTTCTAGTTTAATGTTGTAATTCTTTTAATGATTTTTGACTACATATTTATATATAATATATAGTGTATATAATGTTACATGTAAATATGTATACTTATTTATACACGCATATGTGCACACGTGTGTGTGTGTATGTCATTCTCTTACTGGTCTTTAGATCGTGTGGTCTTAACTTATTACAATTACTTCAGATTTATTATACATTAATTCCAGTGAGATATAGAAATATTAATCCTATATATCTATAGTTGCTCTCCTCTTTATTGTGCCATTTATAT
>RJWK010039634.1:0-20305 GCA_004363435.1 Platanista minor | reverse complement strand
CCCCTCAGCACAGCCCCCTCCCCCAGGCCTGGCCCCGCCGCTCGGAACTGCGCCCCAATTACCTAGTTGGGCCCCAAAGTCTCCGGTCCGGACTCGGTGGCGCGGCAGTAACTTCCACTCGCTCCCCCCACCCCCCCCGGCGGCGGCGGCGGCGGCTCCTCGGGTCCCTTCAATTATCAGCTGAGCCGCAGCACCGCGCCCGGCGTGCGCCTCCGTCCGCACCACCTCCCTCCCCGCCCGTTCCAACACCCTCCGGGAACTACTTTTCCCTTCGAATCAGCCGGACGGGCTCGTCCGCGGGACAGGCCCCGCTGCCTACTCGCAACCCATCACATCGCCCCTCCCTCCCCCAACGCCCGGCTCGACTTTCCCAGCGGCCTGCGATCTCCTCCCGATCCCTTCGAGGGAGCAGGAAGGGGAATGTGGGACTTCGCTTGGTATCCCTCCGCCGGGGTCACCCCCTCCCCTCGGTGGTAGCAGGAACTAATTCCCCTTCGGGTCACCCGGGACCTCAAGGTGGAAATTTCACGGCTCAGAGTTCCCTCTAACCCTTGGAAGAGGGGACAATCACCCCAAGTTAGAAACACTCCGCCAGGTCAAAAGTAGGGTTCAATTTAAACCAGGGCTTTTGCCCCATGACCCCAATCAGGCCCCGCCCCTTCCTGGTTGTCTTAGCGACGGCGGTGGCGTCCCAAGATGGCGTCGTGGCTGCCGGAGACTCTGTTCGAAATTGTAGGACAAGGCCCGGCGCCGAGCAAAGACTATTACCAGTTATTGGTCACCCGGTCCCAGGCAAGTGCGAACCGCGGTTACCCTCTTTAGTAACTCTCTGCTCGCCCCGGTGGAGCCCGGAACGCGAGCCGCGCTAGGCCGAGAGCGGCTGTGGCCAGCCGGAAGCGCTGGGTCCCTGCTTCGAGCCGGGAGATTTCCCTCGTCACCTCGGCCTCCTCTGCGGGCCCAGTGGCCCGCGTGTCCCTTCCCAACCCCAGCCCGGCTCGTACCCGGCGAGCCTTCTTGGCCTCCTCACAACGCCGCCCGCTCCCTTCTGTCACCCCGGGTTCCTACCCGCAGAGTTCCCTCCGCGCGAAAAGAAAAACAGGCGTCCCTGGCTTGCGTGCAGCCTCACCTCAGCGTGGGAAGGAGGGAAAGAAAGACTCAGCCAAGTGTCCCAAGGAGGAGCCGGCAGGGGAGGAGAGAAAAGGAAGATCTCTTTTCCAGGGGAGGGTTTAATTATGGGGGATTTTTCACATCTTATTGTGGTCTTTACGTGTACCAAGGCCACATCAAAACTTCCTTATTTCTAGTAGGAATTGAGCGTTGAGAGCTTTCTCCTTACCTTTTCAGAGCCCCTTCTATCCCACTGAAAGTGTGCGGGGGGTGGTACAAAAATGTTTCAGCTGCTCTGCGCGTCAGCCCCACCCATAATGACATCTGCTTCACAACAATAAGATCGAGGATTATGTTATCACTCAAGTAACTATCGGCCTATTTTTATGACTACTTTAGCTGTTTAAGGTGGGCTTTGTGGATGATTTATTGTGCCCATGAAATGATCAAGTTAAATGGGTCCTCCACTCGGAACTCGTTTCTGATTCCTCGCTGAGCTTACACCTGTCACCGAGATATTCGTGCACCTTGCACTTTCAAAAATGGTATTCCTAAAAAATGAAATTTAGAACTTGGTATATATTTGTTTTGGTGTACGTATTGAATATTTCATCAGTTTTTTCCATGAGCCCTTCAATAAAATAAAGAATGATTTTTAGAGCTTCAAAAGCATCTTTTAAAACAGAAATAATGTATATTTATTTTTAGATCTAAGATTTATAAATATTACAAGCGTAATATCAATTGATAGCCTATCGAACTTAAATTTTTAATTGAACACTTTTTAAGAAAATTTTTACATATTTAATTGGAATTTCTTTAATTTCTTAAAGACAGAAATTTACTTCTTGTACATTTATTTTAGGATTGACTGTTTTCCATTTGTTATAAGATGTATGATCCTAACAATTCTTCACATTTAGCATGAGTGATTGAAAGCAATATTTTATGTATTCTGACTTCATTTCCTATTTTATCTGCCTCAAGTAAGTTAGAATGTTTTAATTTTTACTTTACAGCCTTTTCCATAACTTGTCTTTAAAAATTGTTTGAGTGTTTCTTATTCTTAAGAGTCTGGTATTATAAGTGTATTATTATACTGTAATGTTGTAAGCCTCAACAAGCTAAATTTCTTGTTTACCTTTCTGTTTTAGAAAATTAACCATAGCAGTCCTCCTGGTATTAGTTTTCCCCAAGAATGGTTCTGTTGTTGATGTTCTTCAGACTTTGCTCCCTAGTCTAACTTGGGCGCATGCCTTCCTTCAACTACTGTTTCATGACAATTTTTCTTGCCCCTCCCCCAGAAGTATTCTTAATTTTTTTTCTTTTTCTTTCTAATTTTTTTTTTTTTTTTTTTTTTGCGGTACGCGGGCCTCTCACTGTTGTGCCCTCTCCCGTTGCGGAGCACAGGCTCCGGACGGACGCGCAGGCTCACGCGGCCATGGCTCAGGGGCCCAGCCATTCCTCGGCATGTGGGATCTTCCCGGACTGGGGCACGAACCTGTGTTCCCTGCATTGGCAGGTGGACTCTCAACCACTGCGCTACCAGGGAAGCCCTCTTTCTTCTTTTTTTTTTAACACGTCAGAAACTCTCATCTATTTCAGGCCCTATTTTTCTTCTGTCCCGTTGCTTATATGTAAAATCCTTTTCAAGTTCTGACCTTTTTTCTTTTTTTAAGCAGACTGAGTATATTCACTACAGTTCTACCAGTGAGAGTTAATCTCAAATCTGATTAATTCACTCTCTTTTTAAAGTAAAATTTGTTGTGAAAAAAAATAGTAAATCTAAAAAATAGTCTTTTCAGTCAGCCACCTTGAGAATATGCTAGTTTCTAACCACAAGATAAGTTTTCTAAGTCTCAGCACAGGAAACCAAACATCCAGTGAGAGACAATCTGACATAAGTAAGTACTAAAAGACTAGAATTACAATGTATTTTATAAGATGGACTTTTTTCTGGAGTGACTTTCTAAAATTGATTCTTGTACATATTTTCTCTTTCTTTCTGCCTTTATTCCCCAAAATGTTGTATATTATCCAAAATATGCTCCAGATTTAGATGGATGCTTCTTTCACTGTGATTCCCTTTTTTATTCTTTTTCATTGCTTTTATTCTTATTCACTTTAAATCCAAATAACTGCACATTTGACATTGATTTAAAGGCAGATATATCTCTCATTAGCATCATACCACTATTGCCATAGTTCAAAATATATAAACATTGTACATTAGTATTTCCTTTGCCTTCTTGCTTATACAGTGACATTAAAATCATACTTTTAGGCTTATAGAGACATTTCCAGTTAACAACTTGATGCCATGATTTTTTTTTTCTTTCAAAAAAGGGACTTAGAGAGTATAGCTTGAGGTCAATATAGCTTAATTCTCAAATCTGATCTTTATAATGATGATCCAGAGGCTTAGAAAAATCAGTGCCCTGCTTTCTAAATCAAAGAGTCACCCAATTATTCTTTAGTTTAGTTCTATATATGTAATATAGATTATATTGGTTTCTAATTCTTTGAAAACTAGTAGATTCATAGTGAGTTAGGGCTAGAAGGAATCTTGAATGTTACTTAGGCCAGGGATATTTCACACTTAGCTTCTAAGAAAGTCTTAAATTGTGTTTCTGAATGAAGATCCTTTCCTTAATTTTATCTTATTATTTTTTTTAATATAAATTTATTTATTTATTTATTTTTGGCCGCATTGGGTCTTTGTTGCTGCGCACAGGCTTTCTCTAGTTGTGGAGAGTGGGGGCTACTCTTCGTTGTGCTGCATGGGCCTCTCATTGCAGTGGCTTCTCTTGTTGCGGAGCATGGGCTCCAGGACACGCGGGCTTCAGTAGTTGCGGCACACGGCCTCAGTAGTTGTGGCTTGCGGGCTCTAGAAGGCAGGCTCAGTAGTTGTGGCGCACAGGCTTAGTTGCTCCACGGCATGCGGGATCCTCCCAGACCAGGGCTTGAACCTATGTCTCCTGCATTGGCAGGCAGATTCTTAACCACTGCACCACCAGGGAAGCCCCCCTTTCCTTAATTTTAATCAGCAACTTGTCATTTACTGTGGGGATGCAAAATATAAGAAGATTCCTGCCTTCGAAGAATTTATCATTCCTTCAACAAATATTGAGCATCTTTTATATGCCAGGTACTGTTCTAGATTCAGGGAATCATCAGTGAACCAAACAAAGTCCCTCCTCTCATGAAGCGTATAGTCTAGTGAGAAGAATATAGTTAGTGACTTGATTTATATAAACACTCTAATGGTTTAACTTTTGTTTTAAGTCCAAAGGAGGTTCTTGAGCAATTGCCAAGTTAATGAATAGCACAAACATTTTAAAATCTATGAGTCCAGAGGAAGCAAAAATCACTTTAGACCATGAGGTTCAGGAGGGTACTGTTACAAGTATTTTACTCTTGGAATTCTGTCTTATTTGTCCTCTTGAAATAGAAGTGTTGCTTAAGGTGGTCAGAACTGGTGACTTAGGTTTAATGTGACAAATATTGAGAAACTGCTAGAAACAGTAACTATATGCTAAGTAGATGAGAGTTGGCAGATATGGCCTTTTGCTTCTAATGACACAGGTGGTTGCCCCAAGAGCACCAATATGTTATAGTCACTCCAGCAGATGAAAGAAGGATGAAGAATTAAAAAATAGATTAGTCTTATTTTATCTATCTCATTAAATCTTATTCAAAAGTCCAAAAAGATACCTGAAGCTAATGTCATCTGAAAAAAAAAAATCCGAAAGCTCACTCCCCAAAAGTGGCAAATATTTTTCACATGCTTTAGAGCTGTAGCACTGACAAACTGAGAACACCTGAGGTCCCATGCCAGCCTGTGACAGGAAGCTGTCATTTCAGTGACTTCACAACAAAGAATTGTGCTGGTGCCACTTCAGTCCACAGTAAGATTTAAAGATTTAAATTAAAATATTCAAAGATTTAAGTTGAAAGATTAAAGATTTAAATCAATTTGAAAGATTTAAAATTTAGTACAGTCTAATAAAAATGTCAATCCATGCACCCTTTGGCCCAGCAAATCCATATCTAGGATTTTATATCCAAAAATGCTTTCACATGTGAGCAAGAATGTACACCAAAGTAAAATAATTGTAAATCTTTCCATAAAATATGACTCAGTTTTTTGAAAAAGATGTGATGGATCTTTTATTTGTTCAATAGACCAAATAAAATCTTAAGCAAGGAAAGCAAGTTGCTGAGTTAAATAAACATAGTATGATCCCATTTTAAAAAGAACATTAACAACAGTTTTATTTTGTTTTAAATAAATGTTGGAAAAGCTAGAGTGATTCACTCTTATGGATGGAGTTATGGATTGCTTTCACTTTCTGCATCACATATTTCTGAAAGATCTGAATTTTTCCACAGTAATATTTTTATAATCAGAGAAAAGCAATAAAGGTTTAAAATGAAAACATAAATGGATAACTTACATTGAGAAGTTGCCCTGCTCTGTGTGTCATCTTCCTCCTCTTTCGCCGGCACCACCTTTGAGCCACTTCCCACACTAAATGATGGGCAGCACCAATAACGGTGTCATCAAAGATCCTGCTGTGTTTTTCTTTGCGGGGGTGAGCCTAATTCCACAAATTTACAGGAGGTGCAAGTTGGGTTAATGGTTGCTTGTAAAATTTTAAGGAGATTTTAGTGTCTAGAAACTCCCTGGCCTTACATTTATTTTTGCTTTCGTTTTTGTTTTCAATGTAGGTAGTAATTACTTTTGAGAAACTAGGGGACTGCCCTCCCTTGCCTTGTTGGGTGTGTGATTGTACTAATGAGCTAAAAAAGAGAGACATGGAGGGCATTCCCTGATGGTCCATGGTTAGGACTGGCTTTCACTGCTGTGGTCTGGGTTCCATCCCTGGTCGGGGAACTAAGATCGTGCAAGCCGTGAGGCCAAAAAAAAAAAAGAGAAAGAGAGAGAGTTGTGGAGAATAAAGTCAGGCAAAGATGGTCTACTGAATAGATTTATTTGCCCTCCAGTAAAGCTTAAAGAACAAAAATTCTCAAATAAATTGAAATCATGTCAAATAGACGCCAGATTGCACATTTTGGGAGCTGAATGGAGTGCAGTCAATTTGATATTATGGTGGTATTTTCCCAGGGGACCCAGGAACCCCTAAATCATGCTCTACCCTAGCCCTGCCCTGCCCCCATGTAAGGTCCCCAAGAGTCATATGAGTGGAGAAGATAAAGCAGAGGAGAGTAAACAGGTTTGCCTCTGCTTACTCTTTCCTTGTCCTTAATGGAACTTTCCCACTGATGGCACTTCACAGCCACGATGCCCAGTGGCCACCAGCCACAACCAAAACGTTTCTACACAGAAAGAGCTGCTGCTGCTGTTTTTAAAGTACAAAGGTCAGTGGAATGCTTGCATTTGCTTACTTTCCTCTTCCCCATTGCTGGAGGCCAGACTTACCCTTCTGTTCTTCAGCTGTCTCTCAGAGGCCCTCATGTTCCTCTGCCCCTAAAGGTAAGCTTTTCCCTTCTTTGCTGCACTTCAGAACTTTCAGGCCAGCCCTGCAGGGCCTCCTCTGGGAGTGCTTGGCTTTTTCTTTTGGCTCCTCCTGACAGCAGCACCTGCAGTGAACATACCCTTCCCTGCACTGCGCGATCAGCCAGGTGCTCGTGCCTCCTCCCACATTGTTCCTCTCCTGTTCCTCATATCTGAGACTCCAGAAAAATGATTCGCAGCCTGTGACACTCCAGGATGTGCCCCATTAAAGTTGTGAAATCACGTTTACTCAGAAATTTAAATTCCTTTTAAGTTTTTAAAGTGGCCTGTGGCACTTTTCAGGGGAGAGGGAGAAAATAATACCAACAAGGTGATTAAAGTTTTAAAAATAACAATATTCAGTCCTTTATCATAACCCAGTGATCAAATGGCTCCTAAATCCTCATTTCAAAATTACATAAGAGGACTTCCCTAGTGGCACAGTGGTTAAGAGTCTGCCTGCCAAGGCAGGGGACACAGATTTGAGCCCTGGTCTGGGAATATCCCACATGCCGCGGAGCAACTAAGCCTGTGCGCCACAACTACTGAGCCTGTGCTGTAGAGCCCACGAGCCACAACTACTGAGCCCATGTGCCACAACTACTGAGCCCACGTGCCACAACTACTGAGCCCACGTGCCACAACTACTGAATCCTGCATGCCTAGAGCCCGTGCTCTGCAACAAGAGAAGTCACCGCGATGAGAAGCCCGTGCACTGCAACAAAGAGTAGACCTCGCTCGCCGCAACTAGAGAAAGCCCGCGCACAGCAATGAAGACACAACGCGGCCAAAAATAAATAAATAAATAGATTTATATATTAAAAAAAAAAATTACATGAGGACTTGATAGAGCTCCAGGATCATCTCCCAGGTAAATCATTCATTCAGCATCTCTGAGTGCCTACTCAATCTGGGCAGTTAATTTCGTCTCACCCTCCATTGACACAGATTTGCCTCCTAATTATATGGGGCAGTAGAGCACTTAATTGGGAGTCACTGAGTCATGGATCCTTTTATTCCTCCTACTAGTCTGTAAGCTCTTGACCTGAGGCAAAACACTTAATTTGTCTGGGCCCCGGTTGCCTCATCAGCATAATAAGGTTACTAGTCTAAGAGAGCACTAGGGTTTATTCCATCTCTGAAATGCTATTTCACATGAAAGTAGTGTTTGACCCTAGAAAAAGCACTGAATTTTTTTTTTTTTTTTTTGAAAAATTGAGGGTGCGTCACAGATCTTGTACTAGTAGCTATATGACCTGGTGTAAGTTTCACCTGCGTGAGCTTCCATTTCTTCATCTGTAAAATGGACAGTTCAACCCTTGGCTACTTCACAGATGATGGTGAGAACCAAAAAATATAAAAAGCACTCTCCAGGCCAGTGTTTCTCAAAGAGAGGTCATGATCAAATAAGATTGGAAAGTCCTGGGTTCAACACAATTCTATTTGCTTTTCTTCTCCGAAATTTCTCAGAGGCTTTAAAATCCTGCTGTGCAACAGGAATCTCTGAGAGGAAACAGCAGCCTGAGCTTTTCGTATGGGCGTGTGACTACCGAACCCCTTTTCCTCTGAGCATCTCAGGATCTGAGGTTCTGTGGATGCCCTTTGGAAAACACCCAGCAGTGTGCCTAGTACAAAGCAGCAAATACTGAAGAAATGTTTGTTAAGTATTTGTATTGCCTTGTCTTTTTCCAATACCAAATCAGTCAAACTTCACTTTTCCATGAAAATCATTGTTCTAACTTGTTGGTCATCTCACGACTTGTGTTATTTTATTTATTATTACCATCAGCTTATGTTTCCACAGAAATACCTATTGATGTCTTGACTGGGATTGTAGTGAATACATAGGTCCATTTGTGGTGAATCAACATCTTTACAATGCCAAGTTTTCAATCCACAAATATAGTATATCCTTCTTTTTAGAATTCGTTAGATATGCTTTAATTTTGCTCAAAGGTTTCTTATAGTGTAGAAATCTTACATATATCTTGTTAGAATTCTAGAGTTTGACGTTTTTGTTCTATTGTAACTTAAACTCCTTTTTACAACTGTATTTTCCATTTGTAGCTACTAAGAAAAACACAATTGATTTTTGCTTCCAGTAAATTTCCTTTCATCTAGTTATCTTGCTAAGTCACTTACTGATTCTTTTTCTTTGAATTTTTGAATTCTATTTATTTTTTTATACAGCAGGTTCTTATTAGTTATCTATTTTATACATTATTAGTGTATATATGTCAATCCCAATCCCCCAATTCATCCCACCACCACCACCCCTGCCACTTTCCCCCCTTGGTGTCCATACGTTTGTTCTCTACATCTGTGTCTCTATTTCTGCCCTGCAAACCAGTTCATCTGTACCATTTTTCTAGGTTCCACATATATGCGTTAATATGCGATATTTGTTTTTCTCTTTCTGACTTACTTCACTCTGTATGACAGTCTCTGCATCCATCCACGTCTCTACAAAAGACCCAATTTTGTTCCTTTTTATGGCTGAGTAATATTCCATTGTATATACGTGCCACATCTTCTTTATCCATTCGTCTGTCGACGGGCATTTAGGTTGCTTCCATGAGTTGGCTATTGTAAATTGTGCTGCAGTGAACATTGGGGTGCAAGTTTCTTTTTGAATTATGCTTTTCTCTGGGTATATGCCCAGTAGTGGGATTGCTGGGTCATACGGTAGTTCTATATTTCATTTTTTAAGGAACCTCCGTACTGTTTTCCATAGTGGTTGTATCAGTTTACATTACCACCAACAGTGCAAGAGGGTTCCCTTTTCTCCACACCCTCTCCAGCATTAGTTGTTTGTAGATTTTCTGATGATACCCATTCTGACTGGTGTGAGGTGATACCTCACTGTAGTTTTGATTTGCATTTCTCTAATAATTAGTGATGTTGAGCAGCTTTTCATGTGCTTCTTGGCCATCTGTATGTCTTCTTTGGAGAAATGTCTATTTAGGTCTTCTGCCCATTTTTGGATTGGGTTGTTTGGTTTTTTAATATTGAGCTGCATGAGCTGTTCATATATTTTGGAGATTAATCCTTTGTCCGTTGATTTGTTTGCAAATATTTTCTCCCATTCTGAGGGTTGTCTTTTCATCTTGTTTGTAGTTTCCTTTGCTTTGCAAAAGCTTTTAAGTTTCACTAGGTCCCATTTATTTATTTTTGTTTTTATTTCCATTTCTCTAGGACGTGGGTCAAAAAGGATCTTGCTGTGCTTTATGTCAAAGAGTGTTCCCCCTATGTTTTCCTCTTAAGAGTTTTATAGTGTCTGGTCTTACATTTAGGTCTCTAATCCATTTTGAGTTTATTTTTGTGTATGGTGTTAGGACGTGTTCTAATTTCATTCTTTTACATGTAGCTGTCCAGTTTTCCCAGCACCACTTACTGAAAAGACTGTCTTTTCTCCATTGTATATCCTTGCCTCCTTTGTCATAGATTAGTTGATCATAGGTGCATGGGTTTATCTCTGGGCTTTCTATCCTGTTCCATTGATCTATATTTCTATTTTTGTGCCAGTACCATATTGTCTTGATTACTGTAGCTTTGTAGTATAGTCTGAAGTCAGGTAGTCTGATTCCTCCAGCTCCATTTTTTTCCCTCAAGACTTGGCTATTCGGAGTCTTTTGTGTCTCCATGCAAATTTTAAGATTTTTTGTTCTAGTTCTGTAAAAACTGCCACTGGTAATTTGATAGGGATTGCATTGAATCTGTAGATTGCTTTGGGTAGTGTAGTCATTTTCACAATATTGATTCTTCCAATCCAAGAACATGATATATCTCTCCATCTGTTGGTATCATCTTTAATTTCTTTCATCAGTGTCTTATAGTTTTCTGCATTCAGGTCTTTTGTCTCCCTAGGTAGGTTTATTCCTAGGTATTTTATTCTTTTTGTTGCAATGGTAAATGGGAGTGTTTCCTTAATTTCTCTTTTAGATTTTCATCATTAGTGTATAGGAATGCAAGAAATTTCTGTGCATTTATTTTGTATCCTGCATCTTTACCAAATTCATTGATTAGCTCTAGTAGTTTTCTGGTGGCATCTTGAGGATTCTCTACATATAGTATCATGTCATCTGCAAACAGTGACAGTTTTAGGTCTTCTTTTCCAATTTGTATTTCCTTTTCTTCTCTGACTGCTGTGGCTAAAGCTTCCAAAACTATGTTGAATAATAGTGGTGAGAGTGGACATCCTTGTCTTGTTCCTGATCTTAGAGAAAATGCTTTCATTTTTTCACCATTGAGAATGATGTTTGCTGTGGGTTTGTCATATATGACCTTTATTATGTTGAGGTAGGTTCCCTCTGTGCCCACTTTCTGGAGAGTTCTTATCATAAATGGGTGTGTTAACTTTTGTCAAAAACTTTTTCTGCATCTATTGAGATGATCGTATGATTTTTATTCTTCAGTTTGTTCTTATGGTGTATCACATTGATTGATTTGCATATATTGAAGAATCTTTGCATCCCTGGGATAAATCCCACTTGATCATGGTGTATGATCCTTTTAATGTGATGTTGGATTCTGTTTACTAGTATTTTATTGAGGAGTTTTGCATCTATATTCATGAGTGATATTGGTCTGTAATTTTCTTTTTTTGTAATATCTTTGTCTGGTTTAGGTATCAGGATGATGGTGGCCTCATAGAATGAGTTTGGGAGTGTTCCTTCCTCTGCAATTTTTGGAAGAGTTTGAGAGGATTTAGCTCCTCTCTAAATGTTTGATAGAATTCACCTGTGAAGCCATCTGGTCCTGGACTTTTGTTTGTTGGAAGATTTTTAGTCACAGTTTCAATTTCATTACTTGTGATTGGTCTGTTCATATTTTCTATGTCTTCCTGATTCAGTCTTGGAAAGTTATATCTTTCTAAGAATTTATCCATTTCTTCCAGGTTGTCCATTTTATTGGCATAGAGTTGCTTATGATAGTCTCTTAGATTGCTTTGTATTTCTGTGGTGTCTGTTGTAACTTCTCCTTTTTCATTTCTAATTTTATTGAATTGAGTCCTCTCCCTATTTTTCTTGATGAGTCTAGCTAATGGTTTATCAATTTTGTTTATCTTCTCAAAGAACCAGCTTTTAGTTTTATTGATTTTTGCTATTGTTTTCATTATTTCTATTTTATTTCTGCTCTGCTCTTTATGATTTCTTTCCTTCTATGAACTTTGGGCTTTGTTTGTTCTTCTTTCTCTAGTTCCTTTAGGTGTAAGGTTAGGTTGTTTATTTGAGATGTTTCTTGTTTCTTGAGGTAGGCTTGTATTGCTATAAACTTCCCTCTTAGAACTGCTTTTGCTGCATCCCATAGGTTTTGAATCATCATCTTTTCATTGTCATTTGTCTCTAGGTATTTTTTGATTTCTTCTTTGATTTCTTCAGTGATCTCTTGGTTATTTAGTAACGTATTGTTTAGCCTCCATGTCTTTGTGTTTTTTACGTTTTTTTCCCTCTAATTGATTTCTAATCTCATAGTGTTGTGGTCAGAAAAGATGCTTGATATGATTTCAATTTTCTTAAATTTACTGGGACTTGATTTGTGACCCAAGATGTGATCTATCCTGGAGAATGTTCTGTGTGCACTTGAGAAGAAAGTGTAATCTGCTCTTTTAGGATGGAATGTCCTATATATATCAATTAAATCTATCTGGTCTGTTGTGTCATTTAAAACTTGTGTTTCCTTATTAATTTTCTGTTTGGATGACCTGTCCATTGGTGTAAGTGAGGTGTAAAAGTCCCCCACTATTATTGTGTTACTGTCAATTCCCTCTTTTATAGCTGTTAGCAGTTGCCTTATGTATTGAGGTGCTCCTATGTTGGGTGCATATATATTTATAATTGTTATATCTTCTTCTTGGATTGCTCCCTTGATCATTATGCAGTGTCCTTCCTTGTCTCTTGTAACATTCTTTATTTTAAAGTCCATTTTATCTTACATGAGTATTGCTACTCCAGCTTCCTTTTGATTTCCATTTGCATGGAATATCTTTTTCCATCCCCTCACTCTCAGTCTGTATGTGTCCCTAGGTCTGAAGTGCGTCTCTTGTAGACAGCATATATATGAATCTGGTTTTTGTATCCATCCAGGGAGCCTGTGTCTTTTGGTTGGAGCATTTAATCCATTCACATTTAAGGTAATTATCGATATGTATGTTCCTATTACCATTTTCTTAATTGTTATGGGTTTGTTTTTGTAGGTCCTTTTCTTCTCTTGTGTTTCACACTTAGAGAAGTTCCTTTAGCATTTGTTGTAGAGCAAGTTTGGTAGTGCTGAATTCTCTTAGCTTTTGCTTGTCTGTAAACCTTTTGATTTCTCCATCGAATCTAAATGAGATCCTTGCTAGGTAGAGTAATCTTGGTTGTAGGTTCTTCCCTTTCATCACTTTAAATATATCATGCCACTCCTTTCTGGCTTGTCGAGTTTCTGCTGAGAAATCAGCTGTTAACCTTATGGGAGTTCCCTTGTATGTTATTTGTCATTTTTCCCCTGTTGCTTTCAATAATTTTTCTTTGTCTTTAATTTTTGTCAATTTGATTACTATGTGTTTCAGCATGTTTCTCCTTAGGTTTATCCTGCCTGGGACTCTCTGCATGTCCTGGACTTGGGTGGCTATTTCCTTTCCCATGTCAGGGAAGTTTTCGACTATAATCTCTTCAAATATTTTCTCGTGTCCTTTCTCTCTTCTCCTTCTGGGACCCCTATAATGCAAATGTTGTTGCGTTTTTTTGTTTGTTTGTTTGTTTGTTTTTTGCAGTACGCGGGCCTCTCACTGTTGTGGCCTGTCCCGTCGCGGAGCACAGGCTCCGGACGCGCAGGCTCAGCGGCCATGGCTCACAAGCCCAGCCGCTCCGCGGCATGTGGGATCTTCCCGGACCGGAGCACAAACCCGTGTCCCCTGTATCGGCAGGCGGACTCTCCACCACTGCGCCACCAGGGAAGCCCCATGTTGTTGCATTTAATGTTGTCCCAGAGGTCTCTTAGGCTGTCTTCATTTCTTTTCATTCTTTTTTCTTTATTCTGTTCCATGGCAGTGAATTCCACCATTGTGTCTTCCAGGTCACTTATCCGTTCTTCTGCCTCAGTTATTCTGCTATTGATTTCTTCTAGCTCACTTTTCATTTCAGTTATTGTATTGTTCATCTCTGTTTGTTTGTTCTTTAATTCTTCTAGGTCTTTGTTAAACATTTCTTTCATCTTCTCGATCTTTGCCTCCATTCTTTTTCCGAGGTCCTGGATCATCTTCACTATCATGATTCTGAATTCTTTTTCTGGAAAGTTTCCTATCTCCACTTCATTTAGTTGTTTTTCTGGGGTTTTATCTTGTTCCTTCATCTGGTACCTAGCCCTCTGCCTTTTCATCTTGTCTATCTTTCTGTGAATGTGGCTTTTGTTCCACAGGCTGCAGGATTGTAGTTCTTCTTCCTTCTGCTGTCTGCCCTCTCATTCACGTACTAATTCTGATAATATGTAATTCTTTAATTTTTTTATTCCAGCTTTACTGAGATATATTTGACATATATCACTGTATAAATTTAAGGTGTACAACATAATGATTTGACTGACATACCTTAGGAAATGATTACCACAGTACGTTTAGTGACTATCTATCTTCTCACATCAATATAAAATAAAAGAAAAATATAAAAGAATTCTTAGTGACTAGAACTCTTAGGGTTACTCTTTTAACAACTTTCATATATAACACACAGCAGTGTTAATAGATTTATCATGTTGTACATTATATCCCTAGTACGTACTTATCTCATTGCTGAGGTTTGTTCTTTTTGACCGTCTTCATCCAATTCCCCCTTCCCTCTGTCCCCGCCTCTGGTAACCACAAATCCGATCTCTTTTTCTATAAGTTTGTTTGTTGTTGAAGTATAATTGACCTACAATACTGTGTTAGTTCCTGGTACACCAAATAGTGATTCCATATTCCTATACATTGCAAAATGGTCACCATGCTAAGTCTAGTTACCGTCTCTCACCATACAAAGATAGTACATTATTATTGACTGTATTCCCCACTCTGTACATTTCATGCCTGTGACCCATTTATTTTGAAACTGGAAGTTTGTACCTCTCAATTTCTCTCACCTATTCCATTCATTCCCCCACCCCCTTCCTCTCTGCCAACTAACTGCTTGTTCTCTATATCTATGACTCTATTTTGTTATACTTGTTCACTTGTTTTTCAGATTCCACATATAAGTGAAATCATATGGTATTTATCTTTCTCTGACTTTTTTCACTTAGCATAATACTCTCTAGGTCTATTCATGTTGTCATGAATGGCAAATTTCATTCTTTTATGGCTGAGTAATATTCCATTATACATATAAACCACATCTTCTTTATCCATTCATCTGATGATGGACACTGTGGTTGCTTCCACATCTTGGCTAATGCTGCAGTGAACATAGGGGTGCATATATCTTTTCAAATTAGTGTTATTGTTTTCTTTGGAAAAATACCCAGAAGTGGAATTGCTGGATCATATGGTAGTTCTATTTTTAATTTTCTGAGGAACCTCCATCTGTTTTCCACAGTGGCTTCAACAATTTACATTCCCACCAACAGTGCATGAGGGGTCCCTTTTCTCCACATCCTCACCAACAATTATTTGTTGTCTTTTTGATAATATGACAAATGTGAAGTGATATCCCATTGTGGTTTTGATTTTCATTTCCCTGACAATCAGTGATGTTGAGCATCTTTTCATGTGTCTGTTGACTATCTGCATGCCTTTGGGAAAGTGTCTATTCAGATCCTCTACCCATCTTTTAAATCAGGTTATTTGTTTTTATGGTTGTTGTGTTGTATGAGTCCTTTGTACATTTTTAATATTAACCTCTTGTTAGATATGGTTTGTAAATACCTTCTCCCATTCAGTAGGCAGCCTTTTAGTTTTGTTGATAGATCCCTGTGTAAATGTGTTTTAGTTTGATGTAATCCTGTTTGTTTATTTTTGTTTCTGTTTCCCTTGCCATTACAAAGAACGTACAAAGAATTTATAATTCTTTTTCCATTTTCTGACACATTCATGTCATCTGTGAATAATGACATACATTTCTTCCTTTCTAACCTTCATGTCTTCTTTATCCTTGCCTTATTGCGTTGGCTAAGCCTTCCACTAAAATGTTGAAGAGAAATAATACCAGGCATTGCTGTCTTGTTCCTGGACTTTGGAGGAAGGCTTTCAGTATTTCACCATAAAGTATGATGTTTGCTGTAAGTTTTTTAAACTCAGATCAATTATGTTTCCTTTTATTTCAAGTTTACTAAAAGTTTTGATTTAGAGTGGATAGTGAATTTTATTTTAAAAACATCTTTTAGCTATATACTAAATTTGCTGGGTTTTTCCAAATCTTTCTTCAGATCATTATAAATTGTGTACTTCCTGGGTTCAGGACCACTGTGCTCACCGTTCCTAAATAACACCCATCACTTTTCCATGCCACTGCTACACACTTGGCCCCAGTCACCTGGGTGACTTCCTGTCAGTCTCGCCATATCCATATCCAATCCCCTTCTTTGAGTCTCATATAAAATGCCCACTTGATATTTCAGATCGGTAGGGAAATGGAGAACCATTCCATAATTATTGTGACAATTGGCTATCAAATTTGTCACAAAACAGAAAAAATTAACCAAATCCCTATCTCAACTGTGCATTTAAAAATGTGTACTCTCATACTATACATTTAAAATTTTTATATGTATTTAAGAGCTACGTGCTATACATACAAACATATACTATGAAAGTACCATACAAAAATAAGAAAGGATATTATTTTAATTTAGACTCTACACCATATTTAATTTAATGAGTCTGAAAGTCATAATGGAAAAGAATAGCAGATCAAGTACATTTAATATAAAATTTTTTCATGAATCATACTTAAAATTAATAAATTATCTGTGAGAAAATGTTGGCCACATATTTACCAGGCAAAGCATTAATATACTGTGTATCCAAAGATAATCCTACAAATTAGTAAGAAAAATAGCCTCATGGAAAAAAAGGCAAAGGCTGTGGACAGTCACCTGAAGAAATACACGTAACTCATAAACATATGAAAAGATGCTTACTTATAACCTTACTAAGTGATCAAGGAAATATAATTTAAAACCACAAGATACGAATTTTTCCACTGGCAAAAATTGAAACCATTCTGGTTGTCAAGGCTGTGAGAGAGAGGGCATCACTAAGTGTCTGCTGTATGCCAGCTCCTGGACCATGCCAACAGTACCAAGATGGAGTGCCTTCCCTCCAGAAGCTTGCAGTCTATGGGGAGACAGACAAACAGATTACAGAATGTGATCTATACAGCGGAGATAGGAGCTTTCTGGTGAGAGCACTGGAGGAAATCCTGAATAGTTGGCAGAGGACTAGACGTGAGCTGAGACCGAGACAAAGAGGAGGTGGGGACAGTCCTGTGCGCCCAGGCTGTGAGAGCACAGAGTTTGTTCCCGGGATGGGTGATAGTAATGAGCTCTTGTAGGATATAAAGCTGGCTGGGACCACCGAGAAGCAGCCAGGGAGCAGATCAGGAAGTGCCTGGTAAATCTAGAAATAAGACTTGATTCAGCCAGTCAGTGGTTTTCAGAGTACCCTTTGGTTTTGCAAATAAATGCAGTTCTGAGATTCCACAAGCATATTATTCAAATCTCCTCTTTGGGAATATTTTTCACTAATTTAAAACTTGTAATACAAAAGAAATACCTACACCCTCAAATGTTTTACATACCAAATTTTATCACCTTAACCTGTACTTCCAAAATCTAGATGAACATGTTTTGGTGCAGGCCACAGAGGAGAGCACCTGTCATCGCTGTAATTACAGTAGAATGTCTTACAAATGTGTCATTGTTTGGGAAGACAGAGCTCTGACCAACCCTCTTGATTCGTGCCTGTACGAGGCAGGTATATTCAGAGCAGAATAAGCCTGAAAATCAGGAGAAGCTCAGATGCACCAGCTTTGCACAGAGTCTTCAAATGCTGAGAATTCATAAAAACACAGGAACCACCTTGTGATAGAGTCTTAACATATACTAAGTAATTTTCAGTGCTTTTTGTCTGAATTTGGCATTTGTGATAAGGAGACAAGAATTTGGTAGATAATTGTTAATCATTAGACTCCAAAACAAGTCTTAACTCTTACATTTTTGGATTTTCTGGATCCTTTGAATCGAAGAGCACATATTCTGAAATCAGCCATGTGAATTTTTTTAAAAAATGAAATTTCAATTCATTCATTCAACAAATATTTGAGTGCCTTCTGTCTGCCCAGGTGCTCCTGGGCACTGTGCCAAGCACTAAGGCTACAACAGGGAGCAGAAGTTCATGTTCTCTGTCCTCCTGGAGCTAGATGCTAATCAGATAAACCCACAAGCCAAATTAACAGGTCAGCCAAACAAGATGTCAACGGTGGTAAGTGTCACTGTCAAGGAGAGACACCCAAGTGCTTGAGGCTATGGCCTGGTCAGAGAGGTCAAGGAAGGTTTTCCAGAGGAAGTGAAGCTTGATCTGCAATCTGGAAGACTGGGTAAATAGAAAGAAGGCCAGTGCAGGGAGAGGGCAGAGAGCAGGCTGTTGGGCCATGCCGGCTTCAAACTTTGTCCTGACACTGAGAGATCAAGAAGCCTTTGGTTTTTAAGAGGATGAAGTGGCTGGCATACCCTATCCCAATGATTGTGAGATACGCTTTTTTTTGTTTTGTTTCCTTTTGTTTTGCGGTACGCTGGCCTCTCACTCTCGTGGCCTCTCCCGTTGCGGAGCACAGGCTCCGGACGCGCAGGCTCAGCGGCCATGGCTCACGGGCCCAGCCGCTCCGCGGCATGTGGGATCTTCCCGGACCGGGGCACGAACCCGCGTCCCCTGCATCGGCAGGCGGACTCTCAACCACTCGCAAGCCACCAGGGAAGCCCAAGACACGCTTTTTTTGCATCTTAATATCTCCAGAATCAAAATTTAATTAGTATTTTTTTCTTTCTGAGCTATACATAAAATAACGATACAGCTTACAGTCGATGGCATTTTAGAGTTGATGAAGTATGATACTCGGGTTTGCATTTTTAAAAGATCGCTCTGGATGTTGTACCGTTGAGAACAGACATGATTATCTGCATGGATCAGGGTTTTCTTTATAGTATAATAAAATGTGCAGAAACTGACTACTGCTGCTGAGTAACAGTAATATTCACTTTCACCTATATCTCACTGCCAAATTTCAAAGTTCTCTTTTTATCAGAATAGTTTCTTTGTTCTGGTTAACTTGATAGTAAGTAAATATTATTAATCTGAACTTATAAAAAGATCTACATAAAATACCACTTTTATTCAGTGTGTAAGTTTACGTTGATACACATAAATAGATATAGATAAAATCTACACAGGATGCCCCTTACGAAAGGTGTTCTGCTTTGAAAAACTATTAAAACTACTGTTCTAGGCAATAAGGGATCCACTGAGGATTTTGGCAGAGGAGAAAGACATGGCTGAAGCTGCCAGACGGAACTCTGACTGCAGCAAAACGGAAGACATGAGGGAGAGGGTGGAAGCTTCCGTGGGAATGGAAGGAGGGAGGTGGGTGGTCACGCTCTTCGTCTCATTTGCTAGTCCAAAAAAAAAAAAAAAAATGGAGGTAATAGTTTCTATCTTAGAACAGTCTTTTAAAGATCTTATGAAGTAAGATATACAAATTATTGACCCAATTTCCTTCCCTACCTACATTACCCTAGCAAATTCCTTTAGTTCCAAGATAAATCTTTCTTCTCTGTAAAACCATTGTACCGTCTCTTTGGTATTTTTTCTAAGGGAGAGATTAGCATTCAAATGGAAAAAATTGTTTACACATTCAGACCCTTTCAGGCCGCCCTCTGTCTCAGTGGCTGCCCCCAGCCCCTCAGTGACTCTGCTCTTACGCAGGGCTGCTCTTCCTTGAAGACAGAGACCATCTTGGCCCTTTCTAAGGCTCCACATAAGACACTCTAAAGAACCTAAGAGGCAGTTGGGCACATTTTTAGTGCTTTTGCATTTTGCCTACCGTTTCAGATTTGTTTTCCCCATTAGTAGACCTTATTTAAGCAGTGACTAAAGAAGCATAAAATAAATGAAATAAAAATTATTCCTCAGTAGTACCTTTGAATACTGGGGGTGTTTTTGGTTTTTTGTTTGTTTTTTACCTTTTCTTTTTTTTTTTTGGAGGGAGGTTAGTAACACCAAGACTACTCTATTCATAGCATAACTGAGAACATTCAGTGACTAGATAAAGGCACAGCGGACACATCCTCATTATAGTATCCACTTCACTGTCATCTGCCTTTCACATAAGGCTTGTGGGTTTGGGAGTAATTCTGCCGAAACAGTTAGGTGTGTGTCTGATTTGTGGAGAAACTGGCCATACAACCCATGTAGGTATTTGTTATGGGTTAAATTGCGTTTTCCCCAAAAAAGGTATGTTGAGGTCTTAGCCCCATTACCTCAAACAATGACCTTATTTAGAAATAGGGTCGTTGCAGATGTTACTAGTTAAGGAGGGTGGACCAGTGTCTTTATAAGAAGACAGCCGTGTGAAGACAGGCAGAAGGCGATGTCATGACCAGAGCAGAACTGGAGTGATGCAGTGAGGAATGCCACAGATGGCCGACAGACCGCAGAAGCTAAGAGACGCGGGA
>RJWK010039633.1:0-20300 GCA_004363435.1 Platanista minor | reverse complement strand
CATCCACCTCACTACAAATAACTATTTTGTTTCTTTTTATGGCTGAGTAATATTCCATTGTATATATGTGGCACATCTTCTTTATCCATTCATCTGTCAAGGGACACTTAGGTTGCTTCCATGGCCTGGTTATTGTAAATAGAGCTGCAATGAACATTGTGGTCCATGACTCTTTTTGAATTATGGTTTTCTCAGGGTATATGCACAGTAGTGGGAGTGCTGGGTCGTATGGTAGGTCTATTTTTAGTTTTCTAAGGAACCACCATACTGTTCTCCATAATGGTGGTATCAATTTACATTCCCACCAACAGTGCAAGAGGGTTCCCTTTTCTCCACACCCTGTCCAGCATTTATTGTTTGTACATGTTTTGATGATGGTCATTCTAAATGGTGTGAGTTGATACCTCCTTGTAGTTTTGATTTACATTTCTCTAATGATTAGTGATGTTGAGCATCCCTTCATTTGTTTGTTGGCAATCTGTATATCTTCTTTGGAGAAATGTCTGTTTAGGTCTTCTGCCCATTTTTGGATTGGTTTGTTTGTTTGTTTTAAAAATATGGAATGCTTCACGAATTTCCATGTCATGCTTGCACAGGGGCCATGCTAATCTTCTCTGTACCATTCCAATTTTAGTATATGTGCTGCTGAAGCAAGCACAGTAGTATGGTGTTTAATCTCCACATATGTGAATTTTTGTTGTCTTCATGTAATTAATTTCTAGTTTAATATTGTGTTCAGAAAGACACTTGATATGATTTTAATTATCATAAATTTATTAAGACTTGTTTTGTAGCCTAACATATGATCTATCCTCGAAAATATTCCATGAGCCCTAGAGAAGAATGTGCATTCTGTTATTTTTGGGTGTAACGTTCTGTATATATCTGTTAAGTCTATCTGGCTAACATGTCCTTTAAGGCAGATGTTTCCTTATTAATTTTCTTTCTGGTTGATCTATTCACTTATGTAAGTGGGGCATTAAAATCCCCCTACAACTATTACTGTCTATTTCTCCCTTTAGGTCTGTTAAATTTTGCTTTATATATTTAGATGCTCCTATGTTGGATGCACAAATATTTATAAATGTTGTATTCTCTTGTTGGATTGACCCCTTTATCATTACGTAATGCCCGTCTTTGGCTCTTACTACCGTCTTTGTTTTAAAGCCTATTTTTTCTGATATAAGTATAGCTACTCCAGCTTTCTTTTGGTTCCATTTGCATAGACTGTTATTTCATCCTTTCACTTTGAGTCTGTGTGTGTCCTTACATCTAAAGTGACTCTCTTGTGGACAGTATATATATGGGTCTTGTTTTCTTATCAGTCAGTCACTCTGTGTATTTAGGTTGGAGCATTTAGTCCATTTACATTTAAAGTAACTATTGACAGGTATGTACATATTGCCACTTTGTTAATTCTTTTCTACTTGTTTATGTAGTTCTGTGTTCCTTTTTTATCTTCTCTTGTACTCTTCTTTTTTTAATAGACTTTCCAAATTTTATATTATTTTTATTCATTAAGTGAATAATTATTTTCGCTACAAAATATTTAAATATACAAGCAAGTGAAATTATATGTTCAACAAAATTAAATTACAATCATTGATGTGTTTCCAAACATGTTTGTTATTTTGAATTTATCATGCCAAATTTACAAGGGTTAGTTTTTCATCCTAAACAATCTTCACAATTTTTTAGAAATTTAGATTTTATCTTTCAGATAAATTTTAAAATTGCCCTGATGTCTCTGTAAGAGTGTACCAGCTTAAATTATCATTATTTTTAATTGAAGCATAGTTGACTTACAATATTATATTGGTTTCTGGCATACAACATACTTATTCAATATTTTTATAGATTATACTCCATTTCCAGTTATTACAAAATAATGGCTACATGTCCTATACTGTAGAATATAATTATTTATTTTATACATAGTAGTTTGTATCTCTTAATTCCCTACCCCTATCTTGCCCCTCCCCCTTCCCTCTCCTCACTTGTAATCACTACTTTGTTCTCTATAGCTGTGAGTCTTTTTCTGTTTTGTTATATTCACTTGTTTTGTTTTTAGATTCCACATATAAGTGATGACATACAGAATTTATCTTTCTCTGTTTGACTTATTTTACTAAGCATAGTACCCTCTAGGTTCATCCATGTTGCTGCAGTGGCAGAATTTCGTTCTTTTTTTTTTTTCAGTTGAGTAATATTCATATATATATATATATATATATATATATATATATATATATATATTCAATATATATACCACATCTTTATTCATTCATAGGTTGCTTCATATCTTTCCTATTATAAATAATGCTGCTATGAACACTGGGGTACATGTATCTTTTTGAATTAGTGTTTTGGGTTTTTTTAGATGTATACCCAGGAGTGGAATTACTGGATCACATGGTAGTTCAATTTTTAGTTTTCTGAGGAACCTCCATACTGTTTTCCACAGTGGCTTCACCAATTTACATTTCTACCAACTCTGTACAAGGGTTCCCTTTTCTCCACATCTTCGCCAACATTTGTTATTTGTCTTCTTTTTGATGATAACCATTCTCACATGTGTGAGGTGATATCTCATGGTGGTTTTGATTTTCATTTTCCTGATGATTACTGGTGTGTCTGTTGACCATCTGCATTTCCTCTTTGGAAAAATGTGTATTGAATTCTTCTGTGCATTTTTAATTCTGTTTTTTGTTGGTTTGTTTGTTTTTGATGTTGAGTTGTATGAGCTTATTGCAAATATTTTCTCCCATTCAGTAAGTTATCTTTTCATTTTGTTGATGGTTTCCTTTGCTTTGCAAAAACTTTTAAATTTAATTAGGTCCTATTTGTTTATTTTTACTACTGGTTTTTTTCCTTTAGGAGACTGATCCATAAAAATATTGCTGCAATTGATGTCAAAGAATATTTTGCCCATGTTCTCTCCTAAGAGCTTTTTCACATATTACATTTAGGTCTTTAATCCATTTTGAGTCTGTTTTTGTATATGGTGTGAGAAAATGTAGTAATTTCATCCTTTTACATGTAGCTCTCCAGTTTCCCAGCACCACTTATTGAATCTTGATCTCTTCCTTTGTGGTTTGATGAATTTTTTTTTTACTGTTATGCTTATATGACTCTCTCTCTCTCTCTCTCTCTCTTTTGGTATTTACTAAAGGATTGTTTTGTGGTTACCAGGAGACTTTTGTATAATAACATAACATTCTATTTTAAATTGATAACAACATAAGTTTGATCCCTATATCTCAACATTTTTACTTTCCACCTCACAGTTTATATCTTTATGTCTTGTATATCCCTTAACTATGATTGTAATAGTTGTTTTTACTGCTTTTGTCTTTTAATCTTTATACTAGTTTTATAAGTGATTAAACCACTACATTTACTATATATTTAACTTTCCAGTGAAATTTTTTTTTCATGTTTTCTTGTTAGAAATTAAACTTTGTTTTTTCATTTTAAATAAGTCCTCCTAACACTTCTTGTTAGGCCAGTTTAGTGGTGAAAACTCCTTTAGCTTTTGCTTGCATGCAAAACTCTTTCTCTCTCCTTAAATTCTACATGAGAACTTTTCTGGGTAGAGTATTATTTGTTGGATTTTTTAATTTTTGGTTTCAACACTTTGAATATATCATTCCACTCCTTTCTGGCCTGCAAAGTTTCTGTTGAAAAATCTACTGTTAGTATTATGAGTGTTCCTTTGTACACAACAAAATATTTCACTCTTGCTGCTCTTTAATATTCTCTCTCTGTCTTTAATTTTGACATTTTAATAATAATGTGTCTTGGTGTAAGTTTCTTTAGATTCATCTTATTTAAACTCGGAACTTCGTGGATCAGGGTGTCTATTTCTTTATCCAGGTTAGGGAAGTTTTCGTCCATTATTTCTTCAAGATTTCTGCTATTTTCTCTCTCTCCTCTCCTTCTGAGACACCTATAAGTTGAATGTGTGTCCATTAGGTTTTGCCTCATACGCTCCTTAAGCTATCTTCACTTAAAAAAAAAAATTAATCAATTTATTTTTTGCAGCTCTGATTGGGTGAGTTCTACTGCCTTATCTTAAAGTTGACTCATCCTCTTTTATGCTTCATTTAGTCTGCTGTTGAATCTGTCTAGTGTATTTTTCAGTTTAGTTATTGTATTCTTCAGCAGTGATTTCTATTTGGTACTTTCTCATATTTTCCCTCTTTTTGTTGAAGTTTTCCTGTGTCCATCCATTCTTCTCACCAGGTCAGTGAGCATCATTATGACCATTACTTTGAACATTTTATCAGGTAAATTACTTATCTCTCATTAAGGTTTTTTTCTTTCTAGGTTTTATCTTGTTCTTTTATTTGGAATATATTCTTGTTTCTTATTTTGCTTGACTCTGTTATGGTTTGTATACAGTAGATGAAATGAAGGCCTCTCCCAATATTGAAGAGTGGCCTCATGTAGGAGATAAAACTTATTATTCAACCCTGCTCCAGCTCTTTGTCACCTCTCAAATCTTTGTGCTTCTTCAAACAGCCTATTATATTTTTAAATGCTCCCAGTATCTGAGAATGTTCCAAGACTTCTCAGAGTTCCTAAGAGGAGTATCTCAGTACCTAGTTTCAAGCTGTTTGGAAGCTCTGTTCTTTATTCTCAAAATTGTTTTGGCTCTTCAAGGTCTACCGTGTTTCCGTACAAATTTTAAAATTGCTTGTTATGGTCTGGGAAAAAAATACCATTGGTATTTTGATAGGAATTGCATTGAATCTGTAGATTGCCTTGGGCTGGTATGGTCATTTTAACAATATTAATTCTTCCAATCCAAGAACATTGTATAGCTTTCCATCCACTTGTGTCATCTTCAATTTGTTTCATCGGTGTTTTATAATTTTCTGTATACAGGCTTTTTACCTCCTTAGGTAGGCTTATTCCTAGGTATTTTATTCTTTTTGATTTGATGGTAAATGGGATTGTTTCCTTAATTTTTCTTCTGATAGTTTGTTGTTAGTATATAGAAATGCAACAGACTTCTGTATATTAATTTTGTATCCTGCAACTTTACTGAATTCATTAATGAGCTCTAGTAGTTTTTTGGTGGCATCTTTAGGATTTTCTATCTGTAGTATCATTTCATCTGCAAAAAACTATATGTCAATAAAATAGACAACCTAGAAGAAATGAACAAATTCTTAGAAAGATAAAATCTCCCAAGACTGAACCAGGAAGAAATAGAAAATATGAACAGACCAATTACCAGTAATAAAACTGAATCAGTAATTTAAAATTTCCCAAAAAACGAAAGTCCAGGACCAGATGACTTCACAAGTAAGTTCTACCAAACATTTAGAGAAGACTTAACACCTATCCTTCTCAAACTATTCCAAAAAATTTCAGAGGAAAAAACACTTCTGAAGTCATTTTATGAGACCAGCATCACACTGATACCAAAACCAGATAATGATATCACAAAAGAAAAATTTCAAGCTAGATGAAATAAAATTTGTATTTTAAGGCAAGAAAAGAAAAAATGACCAGTGAGATTAAAAGAATATCCAATTCACCAATTAGAACATGAAAAGATGCTCAATTGCATAATTCACCAGGGGCGTGAAAATTAAAACTGCATTGATAATCCTAGCACAGTGGTTAAATTTTACAAGATTATAATACCAATATCAGTAAATATTTTACAGCAACAAGAACTCTCACACACTGGTTGATAAGGTAGGAATTAGCACAACCACTTTCCAAAATAATTTAGCAGTAACTTCTAAACTGAGCCTTCTAAAATAATTTTAAGAGCCAGGAATTCTACTCCCAGGTATATATTCAATGGATATGTGTGCCCACATGCACTGAGAGACCTATACAAGAATATATGTAGCAGAGCTATTTGTATTAGCTTCAAAAGCAAGTAAAAGCTCCTTGTTCCCTTGAGGTCCTCCTGCTGGACTGAGATGAAATAATCTCTATTTACCCTTATATGCTTTTCTTGTCTCAGAATGAAGTAGGTAAGATATAACATAATGTATGTAAGGTGATATGCATTTGCAGATATGAACTTAAATGTCCCCTTAAGAAGACCAAGGTATGGACTCAGAAAGAAAGGGTGGGGAAAACTATGTGAAAATAAGGAACTGGCATTTCTCATGGCAGCTAATGTCTTAGTGATCTTTGCTGTCAGTATACCAGAATGGAAACTTGAGTTTTAGAAAGTTATATATAATCAATTCACAAACATAGTAATTTTAAAAAAGTTAAACAGTATAGATAGACATAAAATAAAATGTCTCCTTCCCATCCATAGTTCTTCAAATAAAATCACTATTTTAGGTACACTTTCCAGGAAATAAAAAAGGATACTTTGTCAGTTTATATACACATGTACTCTATTTTTTACATCTACCCCAATGTGTTAATACTACAAATACCAATCTACTCCTCACTTTTTTCTCTTCACATTAATCAAGATTGTCTTGCCTTCTTATATGTGCAACTTTATCTCATTCTTAATGTCTGCATTTTATGTCATTGTTTAGATGTACCAGAATATTCTTAAGCAGTCCTATTATGTTGCTTCAAGTGTTTTGGCTATTATGAATAATGTCACAAAAACAGTATTTTAGAGCTATCTTCCATATTTTCCTTAAGGTATTTTCCAAGCAATAGAAATGTGAGGTCAAAGATATGAGCTTTTTAAAAACCCTAACATTTATTTTTTCACTTTGATCACTGGGCAGGAAACTTTGATTAGTAGTTGAGGATGGGTACTTCCACTTCCTTTTTTCTAATTTGCTAATGCATCCTGCTCTTTGAAAAAGCTGCTTCTCAGATGTCTTCCTTGGGGCTACTGTGACAGTGTACAACTGTAAGATCAAGACCAAACCTGGTATTCCTGAGAAAACCTCACTTTTGGTCTCAGCCCTGGGCAGGCCAAGTCTTCATGCTGCTGTGGGTGTCACTGCTGGTCCTGGGTAAGTAGAATAGCTCAACGTGGGCCCTGGGTGTGGTTGGGACAGCATCTCTCTACCATGGACCTGGCCTTTTCTTGGGGCTTAGCCCCTGCTCAGAGATTCTTTCTGCCTGAGGATATTATATTCTCTGGCTTCACTGTATAGCTCAGAGATTTCTCCCTTGAGGCTGAAAGCGTGGTCAGAACTTCAACTTTACGAAGAAGGAAACCACAGTGACCACAACACTTAAGGGTTTATTCATTTTTTTCTACAACAAATTTTACTTCATAAAGTCAAGAAAATGTATTACGTTTGAATGTTCATATTGCCTCATTCAGAGAAGACCCTAGTTTTGTCTCTGCAGAGGAGGAGTGTTTATCCCTTGTATGACAATGCCAGACCGTGGTGCTGGACATGGGAGGGAAAGTTTTCTAATACAAAAGATGTCTCCTTCTTTTGCACACAAATGCAAACCACAGCTGTGATTGTCAGACAAAGAACAGAGGGAGGGGTAGACAAAGACCGAGACTCACAGGGGGAAGTGGGCAAGGCAAGGGAAAAACCTAAGATGTATGACATTCTTTCTTTTTCCCTCCAGGTTTATTGAAGTATAATTGACAACTAAAAATTGTATATATTTAAGATGTACGAGATGTTTTGATATACATATATTATGCAGTAATAACCACAATCAGCTAGTTAACATTTCTCTCACTTCACATAATTACCGTGTGTGTGTGTGTGTGTGTGTGTGTGTGTGTGTGTGTGTGTGTTAAGAACACTCAGGATGAACTCTCAGCAAATTTCAACAATACATTATTAGTCACCGTACTCTATATTAGATCTCCAGTACTGCTTCGCCTTACAACTGAAAGTTCATTTTCTCTGACCAACATCTCCCCAGTTCCCCTACATCCTACTCACTGCCTGGCAAACACCATTTTATTCTCTGCTTTTGTGAGTTCAACTCTTTCAGATTCTACATGTAAGTGAGATGATGCACTATTAGTCTTTCTCTTTCTGGCTTATTTCATTTAGCATAATGTCCTCTAGGTTTATCTATGTTGTCACAATGGCAGGATTTTTTCCTTTTTCTTAAAGCTGAATAATATTCCGCTGCATATATATATATATATATATATATGCAGCGGAATATTATTATACACCACATTTTCTTCATCCATTAATCAGTTGACAGACACTTAGATTGTTTCAATATTTTAGCTACTGTGAATAATGCTGCAATGAATATGGGAGTGTAGGAATCTCATCAAGATACTGATTTTATTTCCTTCAGATACATACCCAGAAGTGGGATTGCTAGATCATATGATAGTTTTACTTTTAATCATTTTAGGAACTTCCATACTGTTTCTGCATAATGACTGTGTGAATTTATATTCTTACCAATAGTGTACAAGGTTTCTTCATCAACACTTGTTATCTTTTGTCTATTTGGTAATAGCCATTCTAACTGGTGTGAGGTGTTATCTCCTGGTTTTGATTTGCACTTCCCTGATGATAACTAATGTTGAGCATCTTTTTATATACTTTTGGACACTTTTATGTCTTCTATTAAGAATATCTGTTCATGTCCTTAACCGTTTTTTAATCAGGTTATTTGTATTTTGCTGTTGATTTGTTAGAGTTCCTTAGACATTTTATATATTAACCTCTTATTGGATATATGGTTTGCACATATTTTCTCCCATTTCATAGGTTACTCTTTATATTGTTTTTTCCTTTGCTGTACAAAAATTTTTACTTTTGATGCAATCCCATTTGTTTTAGTTATTACTTTTGTTGCCCATGATTTTTGGGTTATATCTAAAACTCATGTCCCAGATCAATGCCAAGAAGCTTTCTCCCTATGTTCTCTTTTAGTAGTTTTACAGTTTCAGATCATATATTTAAGTCATTAATCTACTTTGAATTGATTTTTGTACATGGTGAGATATAAGGATACAATTTTTTTTTTTTTGGTGTGGATATTCAGTGTTTGCAGAATGATTTACGGAAAGAACTATTCTTTCCCCCCTTGTGTGTTTTTGGCACCCTTTTTGAAGATCAGTTGACTGTAAAAGTGTGGACTTATTCCTGGGCTCTCTTTTCTGATCCATTGATATATATGTCTATTTTAATGCTAGCTTTGATTACCATAGCTTTGTAATAAAATTTGAAGTCAGGAAGTATAATGCCTCCAGTTTTGTTCTTCTGGTTCAAGATAGTTTTAGCTTTCGGGCGTCTTTGTATATCTATTTCAGATTTTTTCTTTGTGATTACTATGGGACCTTATAAAATATAACAGACAATTTAAGTTAAGAAATGTATTTCAATCACATATTAAAACTCTACACTTTTAGTTCTCCCCCATTTTGTTATAGATATCACAATTTACACATTTTATATTGTATATACATTAACAAATTGTTTTAGTTATAGTTATTTTTAATACTTTTGTCTTTTTAAACTCTTTTAACTAGAATTAAAATTGATTTATATACCACCATATAGGATGCTATGGTATGAATGTTTGTTTCCCCTCAAACTTCATTTGTTAAAATTTTGACACCTAAGGTGATAGTATTAGGAGATGGTGGAGCGTTTGGGAGATGATTATGTCATGAGGACAGAACCATCATGAAAGAGATTAGTGCCCTTATAAATGAGGCCGAAGAGAGCCCTCTTATGCTTTCTTCCATATGAGATTATAGTGAAAAGATAGCTGTCTATGATGAAGTGCACTGTACTAGAGATGAGTCTGCCAGTGCTTTCATATCGGACTTTTCAGCCTCCAGAGCTTTGAGAAATAAATTACTGTTGTTTATAATCTACCCAGTATGGCATTTTTTTCATAGCAGACTGAATAGAATAAGACCCAGTATTCAGAGTAGTCTGAATATAGCTAAACAGATCTTCCTCAATTCATGATGAGGTTATGTCTTGATAGACTCATTATAAGTAGAAAATACCATAAGTCTAAAATGCATTTAATACACCCAGCCTACTGAATATCATAACCTAACCTAAACTGCTTTAAAAATGCTCAGAACACTTACATTAGCCTACAGTTGGGCAAAATCATCTAACACAAATCCTATTTTATAGTAAAGTATTGAATAGTTCATGTAATTTATTGAATACTGTACTGAAAGTGAAAAACAGAATGACTGTATAGATACAGAATTGTTTTAAGTTTACCCCTTTGACTGTGTGGCTGACTGGGAGCTCTGGCACACTGCTGCTGCCCAGCATCACAAGAGAGTATCATACCGCATATTGCTGGCCCAGGAAAAGATCAAAATTCAAAGTTCAAAGTATGGTTTCTACCAAAAGCGTATTGCTTTTGCACCAACACAAAGCTGAAAAATCATAAGTCAGACCATATATATACTCACCTTTAACAGTGAATTTTATAATTTCATGTGTTTTCATGTTACTAGTTAGTGTCCTTTTGTTTCAACTTGACGAACTTCCTTTACCTTTTCTTTACAACAGGTTTTATGGTAGTTAACTTCCCCAGCTTTTGTTTATCTTGGGAAGTCTTTTTCTCGCCTTCATTTTCAGAGGACAGTTTTGCCATGTATCGTACTTTGGGTTGGCAGGGTTTTTTTCTTTCAATATTTTAATTATCCCACTCTCTCCTGATCTGCAACTTTTCTACTGATAAATCCACTGTAAGTTTATTAGGGTTCCCTTGTGTGTGATGAGTTGCTTTTCTCCTGCTGATTTCAAAATTTTCTCTTTGTCTTTGACTTTTGAGAGTTTGATTATAATATGTCTCGGACATTTTGATGTCTAGCTTATTTGGGATCCTTTGGGAATCGTGGCTCTAGATGTTTAATTCCCTCCCCAGATTTGGGAAGTTTTAAATTATTGCTTTAAACAATCTTTCTGCTCTTATTCTCTGCTCCTTCTGGGACTCCAATAATGCATATATTGATTGGTTTAATGTTATCCCATAAACCACCTAGGTCATCTTCACTCTTTTTGGTCTTCTTTCTTTTTGTTCCTCTAACTGGGTAATATGAAATGACTTGTCTTTGAATTTACTGATTCTTTCTCCTGCATGATCACTTCTGCTATTGAATGTGTCTATTGAATTTTTCAGCTTAGTCATTTTATTCTTTAGCTCCAAGATTTCTGTTTGGTTCTTTTTTATGTTTTATATTTCTTTGTTAAACTTCTCATTTTGTTTATCTATTGTTTGTGGATTAATTTACTTGTCTGCTTTTTCTTATAGTTCATCGAGCTTCTTTAAGACTATTATTTTGAAATGTTAGTCAAGCAGTTCATGGATCGTTAGGGTGAGTTACTGGAGCTTTATTAGTTTCCTTTGATGTTGTCATATTTGCCTGGCAAATATGATCTGTGTAGCTCTGCATTGGTGTCTGTGAATTTAGAAAAGCAGACACTCTTTCTGGTATTTACTTGTTTGAACTGCTAAATACTCTTGCTTCTTCCATGAACTTATAGGACTGCCTCCAGGATCATGGTTGAGCTTGGCTGGAGCTGGATCTCATGGTTATTGCTGGGCCTACATTTGGGTCTGCAGTTGGCAGCCTGTTACCAAGGGCATGGATGGGTGTGATTTCTGCTAGGTCCCTGAGCATTCTCTCATTGGGGTACTTGACTGGTGCCTGGGCAGTCAGGACTTCCCTGAACTTCAGTAGAGTGGTACTGGAGTGTGGTCACAGGATGGCTTTAAGGACCACAGTCAAGTTCAAGATATGAAGTTCTGTTGCCAGGGGTGCTTACAGGTGTGGTTTCCACTGGGTCCCTGGGTAGAACCCTGGGCAGGCAAGACTGCTGTGGACTACAGTAGAGTGGGACTGGATCTCTGTCACAGAACTGCTTAAGCAATAGAACTAAGGTCTGAGGCTGGTGGGCTTGCTACCAAGGGCATGGATGAGCATGGATTCCTCGGCATAAAAGGCTGGTGGCAGGACCATGGACAAGTGGAGCTAGAGCTGAGTTTACAGGAGAATAAGGCAGCTTTCAGTCTGTAGCTGGGATCATAGTCAGTGAGTCTTCTACCAGCGCATGTGTTTGTCTTCTCAAAGTGGCCCTCCTTGGTCTTGGGCTCCAATGGGGTTTCACAATCTCTTGATATCAAAGCTCTCAGTTTTTGTTTGTAGATGGCTGCCAAAACTTTGTTTCTGTAGAAGGTGGAGACAAAGACTGGAGACCTCCTCTTCTACCATCTTGCTCATGTCCCTCCCAACATATGGCATTCCCTTTGTGACTGTGGGTGTGTATAAGTCTATCAATTCACACATATCATCTGGTTCGTTTTTTACCAAAGTTGAAAATATTAGAATAAAACATTTATTCACTTGTTCAACAACTTATTTAGTAACATTAACACACAGCACTATGCTAGATGCTGAGAATGATGGGAAGACATGAGAGGCAGAATTTCTGTGCTTAGGAAGCTCATGATATAGAAGGGCCTTCAACAAGGCCAATGTACAAGAAATAGCTATGTAACAAGATCTCAGTTAAACACTTGTCCAAGCAAAGTTACCGATGATGGTAAAAGTGGTTAACAAACTATATGCCAAGTAGCTTGTAATGACTTCATGAAATAGATAGACAGCTGGAGGGGGCAGGGATGGGGTGCAGCACAATCTGAGAAAAAAGGACCCCATGGTTGGAAGCTGCATAGAATACTCCAGAAATAGGAAGCACATCCTAGTGTGGCACCAAAACAAAGGAGCAGGATAGGATAATGGCCAGGAACATGTGCTTTGGGGTCAAACAGGATGGGTTCAAATAAATGGGTTAAAAACTTGATTCTGCCCTTAACAGCTACTTAAACAGTTTCTGGTCTGTAAAATGGGGATAATCATAGAACTTTCCTCACAGGGATAGTTAAGAAGATTACATGAAATAATGTATGTGAATATCTACAACATAGAATACACTCAGAAAAATCTTAGCTACTTATAAAACAATACAAATCCATGATGCCAAGATATTTAGAAAATGGCAAATAATCCATTGCTCTGATTAAAACACTTAGGTTTGGATTACTTCTCATCATCCCCATGTGGACAGGGATAATATCCCCTTTGCTCACTGCTGGATTTCCATTACCTTGTCCAGTTCCTAGATACAGTTGGCATTCCACAAATTTCTGTGAATAAATGAATCAAATCTGTCCCTCATCTGGAATGTGTAATCAGTTTACAAACTAGTCAATTTTGCCTCCTCTGCCTCTCCAATACTCCTTTCTCAAACCTGTATCCTCCCAAGTAGAGATACTTACTTAGTACTTTAATTAATTCATTATTCAATAAATGTTTATGAAATGTCTCTTATAAGCCAGGCACTGTTATAAATTCTGCATGATATATGGTGAACATGAGAAGTCCCTGCTTTCACATAGCTTCTATTCTAGAGATGGGAAAGTAAACAAACAAAGTAAACAAGCAAATAAGATAATTTCAGATAAACATTCTGAAGAAAATTAAATATCATCATCTCTTGCTCTGCCTTCCCTCCAGTCCTTCTGCTTTACATCTGTCAGAGTGCTCCAATAAGTTACAACTTTTAATCTTGTCACTTTCCTACTTGAAATGTTTCCATGGCTCCCTGTTACTTTTATGATGAAACCTTAGTTATATACCATCCATAACTTAGGCCCTGCCTATCTGTCTAATTTGATTTCCCCTAAACTCTCTGCCTTCCAGAACCACTCCCCCATTCAACTTCTAAACACCAGTGCTATTTCTTCACATCTGTGCCCTTTCTGTCTTAATTACACTCCCCATCAGCTCTTGCCACTCACAAACACCTTTGCCTGGCTGACTCCTATGTTCTCATTCAGTCTTCTCAAGCATCACTTCCTTCAGGTATCTTTCATGGTCCACTCACCCTCTTTGCCACACACTGACTCACACACACAGACCCTACATCCTGGGATGGGTGACCCTTCTGCCTTCAAGATGTTCCATGTGTATTTCTATTACTGCACTTATACCCTGTATTATAATTATATTATTTTGCTTCAGGTTTCTGTTTATCCTACCAATCAACTTCTTTTATCAGATACCATTTTTTTATTCATCTTTTTTATTCACGTTTTAGTCCAAGCACAATGACCAGTATAAATAGACATTTGACAAATGACTATTACATTAAAAAATAAATTTTAATGAAAGAAATAATAAATGAATGAAAAAAAAAAAAACAAGCCTTCCCTTGGAAAAGCCAAAGATTCCTTGCTCTGTGCTCATCTCTGGCTCTTTATATTTTTACAGCTCCTGTCAGTGGACAATTTGGTGAGTTCTCCTTTCTTATGTACTTCAGTGTCCCTGGATAAGAGTGTCTCCCTAATAAATATGAAATATTTGTGATGATTGCCTGAGGATCTCTAATATCTTCTGTTTCTCTTGCTGAGGTCGGCAAAGATGTGAAAGTGTCACCTGGTCTATTGGCATTGCCCAAGAGCCAGGATAGCCATATGGTCATCCTCTGACCCTCTCTGGAAGAAGCAGCAAATGTACAAGCAACTCCTGGCCTTCACTAGGTCCTGCACTTACTCCTATTGCAAATGGACCCCAGATAACAAGGCAGGACATCTTAACTCCATATCAAATGTGCAGGACTTGGGATAAGACATTCTCCAATCAGCAAGCCTGCAAAACGTCTCTGAAAACATCACACTGTGGAGATACCAGTGGGAATGTTGCATTCTCTAAAGTTTTAGGACTAAAATCCTCCAGGAAATGTGTGGGAAGCATAAGAACATCCAACAAATGGGCCCTTAAAAGGAAGAAATGCACAAAAAGAGGAGATTGAGGGAGAAGACAAATTGTCTGTATCCCACATTTTTTTAAGTTCTGACACTTAATTGTCAATCTTTTGGGTCAGAGAGTATTTTGGATATTTGAGGACTCATAAATAGCAAGATCTCACTACCACTTCTCTCCTGTCCAAAATCAGCTGCCCAGTGTTTCATCCTTAATTAGATCACCTCTGGATTCTAGCTAACAACTTGTCTATTCCTTGCTCTACCACAATTAGCTATGATGGGATTTTTCTGGGCATTTCCTGGGCATAATCCATAAGATGAAGGTGTTAGACAAGTTAATCTCTCAAGCTTTTTCCAGTGCCGAAATCTTAATATGATTTATCCTTTTTTGGAAAGTGCAAAATTGTGATTTTAACAACTCCCTGGGAAGTTCTTATAAGTTTATGAACATGATGAAGTGGCAGGGGCAGGGAATGACATTTCCCAGGATCCAATTCCATAACAGACTAACCTACCTTTTTTTTTCCCCCATTGACATTTGGCAGTGAACCTTGCCTGGTATCACCCTCTTGAAATCATTTTGCTCATTGTCATCCCCTCAGCAATCACTTTCTGCTGGGTGAGTGCTTTGGTTGAAACACAGACTTGAGCAATCAGTGAGCTTCCCAGGGGGATTTCTTAGGGATTCTCCAAAGCCAGGACCTCCAGTCTGGGCCTCACAAACCACTGTGATGGGGACTGCAGGCCACTTCACCTCAGATTCTTTCTCTTTCACCCACAGCAGCTGAACCAAAATCTGCAATTTTCCTCCATCCTCCATGGACCACTTTCTTCCAAGGAGAGAATGTGACACTGACTTGCAAAGCATCTCACTTTGATGCATCAGAGAAAATAAAATGGTACCGTTGGTATCTTCTGAGAGAAATACAAAGTGAAACCTCAGGAAACACCCATGAGGTCCATGAATCTGGAGATTACAGATGCCAGGCCCAGGACTCACTCCTGAGTAATCGTGTGGGCTTGCTCTTTTCTCCAGGTGGGAAAGAAATGAAAGAAAAAAGTTTAGAAATAATAAAGTTACCCAGAACTCAGCTATATTTACTAATTCAAAAGCTATAGAAATAGGGCCCAGGAATTTATATATTTTACAAGCTGCTCAGGTAAAAGGAAATTTAAGAAGCAATTTATCTGAACAGTTTCTAAAACTATGTATAGTTTGAGGCTTATAAAACTTATTTGGAATAATAATCTACATGAGGATTTGTTAATATTTGACAGATAGATAGATAGATAGATAGATAGATAGATAGATAGATAGATAGAAATTTCCATTTCTGTCCCAAAGGCACCTGTTTTGTGTTGAAGCAGTATCTTTCTAGTTATAATGCTCTTTAATTTAGTGACCAAGGAAGCAGTATAGTATCTAAGAGCTTCTTTGACCTGACAATTCCCCTCTTAAGAATTTACCTACTGAAATAATCATAAATATATACAACCAAAATTGAAGAACATTAAATGGTCAAGAAAAGAAACCTCATTAAATAAATTACTTTACTGCCATTGTAGGAAAACTTTGTGGTCATTGAAAACTGAATTAGGGAATGATATTGATGACATAGGAAAGTGTTCATAGCAAAGTAAGTGAGAAGCAAGTTATCAAGTAGATAAATATTTTAATTTCATCAAAAGAAAATAAATACACACAGACTCTCGTATACATGTACCTAAAAAAAAGAACTTGAAAAAATCTGGGTGGTGAGATGATAAGATTAATTTACATTTCCGTTTACAAAATTTTCTCAAACATATGTGTTCCTTTTAAAACCAGAAAAAAAAGAGGGATTTCCCAGGTGGTCCAGTGGTTTGGACTCTGCACTTCCATTTCAGGGGCACGGGTTTGATCCCTGGCTGGGGAACTAAGATCCCACAAACCGTGCATCATGGCCAAAAAATAAAATATAAAATAGATAGATAGATGATAGATAGATAAGACCAGAAAAAAAGAAATGATAATTATTTTAAGAATCCTTTTTCCTAGTCCCTTTCGTATAAAATCTATTGGAATAATAATGAAAAGAAGGGAAAAACAATCAGATGAAACATACAACTGCCCTTGTGTTTCCTACAGCCAGCCTGATCCTGCAGGCTCCACTTGATGTGTTTGAAAAAGAATCTGTGATTCTGAGATGCCGAGCAAAGGCAAACACAGTACTGAATACTATAACGCTGTACAAGAATGAAAAAGTCCTGGAAGTCCTTGAAAAATCCTCTGATTTCCATATTCATCAGGCAAGTCTGAAGGACAATGGCAAATATCACTGTATTGGAGTTAAGGAAGATGATCAGTTGGTTTCTTCAAACTCGGTCAGAATCGAAGTCCAAGGTAAAGCCTTCATTATTTTGTGAAATAGGTTAGTCAAAAGGAGGACCCCTGAGATTGTAGAGGATAAAGAGGGTGGACTGTAATACCATTGAACCTCAGGGCACAGTCCTACAAGGAACAGAGAAAGTACTACTGTGCTTTGGGCTGAAGGATATTAGTAATCAAAGGTGGCATCTCTTCTGCCTGCTTTTGTATGCTCTGCTTGCTGGTGCTGAGGATGAACTGTGTTTTTCTCCAGAGCAGTTCCAAGCCTCACTGCTCCGGGGACTGTTGTGATTCTTCTCTCTAGAGCTGTTTTCAAGTCCTGTGCTGAGAGCCAGCTCCACCCAGCCCACCGAAGGAGAAGCATTGACTCTGACCTGTGAGACCCAGCTCTCTCCACAGAGGCCAGATGTCCAGCTCCAGTTTCACTTCTTCAAAGACAGATGGCCCCTGGGGTCAGGATGGAGAAGCTCCCCAGAATTCTGGATCCCCAACATATGGAGAGAAAACTCAGGGTCTTACTGGTGCCAGGCACAGAGCATGACTCCCTCTGTCCAGAAACAGAGCCAGAGATTACAGATACAGGTGAAAAGTGAGTGTTAGTGAGGTGAGACTTCCTAAGACTGGGGCTGGGAAGAGCCGGGCAGAATGTCACAACAGTTGTTTATTTTTTTCTTTCAATCCCATGGAATACAACTCTTTCTTTTTCTTCTGAAGTTTCTCTTCCTTGACACAAGTTTTGTTTTTTTTTTTTCCTGGTAGGCCTATAGGCATAAGCCATGGGCTATGGCAGAACCCTCCGACTGGGCTGGATGGACTCTGCTCGGCCAGATGGACAGATTCCTAGAATGCTAGATCCCTGGAACAGAGCACTTAAGAATAAAAAAAAAAAAAGCAAAGAACAAGAGCTTGGGGAATAAATGGTTTCAACTTGCTGTCTTTAGGGATGGTGTTTTACCCACGATTACTTTTCCCTAAGTCTCTGAAACTGTGTAGGTCCTCAAGCATGACTGTTAAGCAATTGTCAAATGCCTCTTCTGATTAAATTTGACCTATCTCATAGGAGACGTGTTTGAGTATTAGGAAAGATGCAGATCTGGGGTGCATGCTTTCCTGAATGAGGAAGGGGTGAAAGTGGTAGCATTCTCAATAAATTCACTCCCATTCCTAAGCAAAAAAGAAGGTTCTATGTTTCTTCTAAACTGTCCAGATTTTATTAATCTTTGTTCTCCAGTCACAGGCAACAGGTTTTTCTTAGGTCCCTGGTTTGGACTGGAAAATTAAGAGGAAGTGGAGAGGGTGTTACCCAACAGTTGCAAAATAGTAATTTCTAGCATAGGATCTCCCCCAGCATAATTGATGGAACCCCAATCTCAAACCCTACTCCCTCTCTGTTCCCAGGTATCTTCCCTTGTTCTTCAAGCCCCCAGGACGAATCAAAAAGGCACTGCCCTAAGCCAACGTCCTAGTGTAAAACCACAACCACCTGGAGTATAGAACACTTTCATCACAGATTTTCCCAGTTTTAGGAGGACTGTTATGGGTCCACCTCCTCTGACCATCTAACTGACTGGCAGAGGTGTTAAGAAGTGCTTATTCCAGGGCAGGCTTGCTGTATATGCCAATGATTGATTTCCAACTAGCCATTGCAGTTGTCACAGCTTCAGAACAAGTACCTCTGATGGCAGGTCTTCCTGTCCCCTTCACCATCCACCACTTCCCCCCAAGCAACACCACTGTTGGGCACCGGATGTAATTTCCAGAATGATTAGTCCATGTTCTAACAGGTAGGGCATGAGGGGAGGGTGGGCAGGGTTGCCTCTTTTTCTTGGGTCAGATGCTCCACCAGTTCATTAAGGAGTTGAAGTTCTCCCAAACCATGGATGTACCACAGTCTCTCCACCACTTTCTCCCTCGCCCCAAGGAACAAGCCCAATTCTACCCCAGGCCAACTTCCCATCGGGTCAGCAGACTTAGCCCTTCCCATTCTGAGACTCTTCTTCTATGACTCATTTTCTATGACTCATTCTGGGACACCCCAATACCAAGAATCCCACGTGTCATTTTTATTCATTTAGAAATTGTTCCTGACGTCCGTATATACCCTCGCCCAAAGTTGGTGTTTGAAGGACAAGAGCTGGTGCTCATCTGCTCAGTAAATGGAGTACCAGGGCCCATCACAGTTTCTTGGTACAGAAAACTCAAAAATCTGAGGACAGAAAGAAAGCTTCACACTTCCTCAAAAACAGAATTCAAGATCCCTATGGTGCAAAGCAGCTATGATGGAGAGTATTCCTGTGTTGCCAGCAATAGGCGCTACTCCTTCCCCAGTGACAAAGTGACCATCAATGTGAAAGGTGTGTCTGCCAGATATTATCTGAGGGATGGCTTCTCAAACTTCATGAAAACCACAAGATGGTTGGGTGGGAGTGAATGTTGATAATTTACTACTCTGAATAATCTAACGGAAGTTAGAGACTAACAGGAGTGGGATTTAGGGATAGAAGGAGATGTGGGAGCTTTTGGAAACTCCTAGAAATGGAGGTCAGAGAAAGTACTCAGTGATTGGCATATGTCTGGACTCTTCATATTTACAAATTACTTTTTAGCTTAAATGCAGTGGCTCCTGGGATAAAGCCAGAACAAACAGAATTTTAGAACTGGAACAATCTGGGGCCATGTCTCTTCATAAGCCTCCTTGATTTGAGGATGTGCAGGGATTCCCTCCTTCCCACTACCTCGTTGTCTCTTTCAGTTCCAAATGACACATCCTTTTACCACCCTCAGGGCTCCTAGGGCACAGGATATTGGGAAGAATGAGATCGAGTTCCAGATCTTCCCCGTGAAACCAAGGGAGCCTCTCTTTCAATTCTGTATCAGTTTTATCATGAGGCTGAAATCCTGAGGATCCCAGACCCCTATAGTAGAGGAACATCCCTAAATCTCTCTGCCCACAGAACATTCTGGGAAATACTCCTGTACTCAGACAATGCCCTGGGGACCCAGGGAGTGAGGAGAGGCCACTCTCCATCAGAAGTGAGTTAAGGGCTTCCCTGGTGGCGCAGTGGTTGAGAGTCCGCCTGCCGATGCAGGGGACGCGGGTTCGTGCCCCGGTCCGGGAAGATCCCACATGCCGCGGAGCGGCTGGGCCCGTGAGCCGTGGCCGCTAAGCCTGCGCGTCCGGAGCCTGTGCTCCGCAATGGGAGAGGCCATAACAGTGAGAGGCCCGCGTACC